>OZ030394.1:45266799-45484299 GCA_964023965.1 Melinopterus prodromus
CCTCATGCGGAAGATAGAACGGATGTCCATAACCTTAATTTAAGATTCAGTGGTTTGTTTGCTCCACCTGCCCATCGCGCTGAGCTGTATAAACGGCCATTCTCTTAGCAGGTCAGTCACATATAGACTGGGTCTCAGGGAAGATATGAAAAACTTATCGTTAACCAGTTTTGGGGGAAAGGTGAAGTGTTATCTGTTTGCTCAACAGGGGGGACTTTAGGCATTGAGCGCACATCGCAGGCTGTTTTAATTTTTATTTTTTATGGGCGTGTGCGATGTTTTGTTGAGTTGGATTTGCTGCAATTACGCGTAATTAGACTCTAGAGTAATTTTTGTTTTGATAAGTTCTCGAAATAATTGTTATATTATTGATACAACTATTTAGTTGCGTAAGGGGTTGAGTGGAAGAGCAAGGCAATTTGGAAACAAGTGTGCTGATCGCCCTCAATATAAATATTATGTTGTTGCATTTAATATTGTTTTGTTAATAAAGGAATTATTTATTTATTTAATTATTTATCAGTCAAATCCTGGCTAACTCGTTTTATTTTAATGCAGACACGACTGATATCAATCAAATAGATTCTCATGCAGCAAAACTATTAATTTTATATATTGTATGATAAAGTCATGTGCCTGGCCACATCAGATTCTTTTTTGTGCTGTCACCACAGAAATGTCTATGGCTGTCACCACGCTGACACAGCTCGGAGAACCGCTATGGAACGTCATCTACAGTGTCATGAACGAATATAAATCTGTAGCTTTTTAAACTTGACATTTCTTAGAAGTGGTATCAACCTGACATTTTCTATACCGAAATAAATCCATTTTTGAATTTTTTTAAATACGTATTTCTCAAAAAGCAACACAAAAAACGTTGATGTCACTCCTGCCGAAAACTACATAGCGCGACTCGCTCACATGCGACGACGACGCTCCGTCATCGGTGACGCGCCGCATCACCGCTAGTTGTGCTATTCCGTACTTTCGGCACTTGTGAGATAAACAACTATTATTCTGATGACAGTAGGTAGTGTCAAATGCTGATGCTTTGACAATACCATTGATTGATACTATTGACTATCAAAATATCTGTCAAATCCTGGCAAAGTAGTTTAATTTTAATGCAGAAACGTTTTATATCAGTCAAATAGATTCTCATGCAGCTAAACTATTAATTTTATATATTGTATGATTGTATATATATTGTTATATATTGTATGTCTGCCTGGCCACATCAGATTTTTACTCTATCATACGCAGTATGTAAAGTATTGTAATCGTGCCGAAAATTTTTTTTTAGATTTTAGCGGAAATATGTCCTTTTGGGTCCCCTGAACATATTTGACCAAGGTACAAAAAATGTCTGTGCGTTTTTTAAGGATTTTGCAAATGAGCTGCCATTTCTGTAATTTCGTCAAAATAGTTAAATAATAAGGTAGAGGAAATTTTGAATAATTTATGCCTATGATATTTTTTGGTTTAATTAATAGTTTAGCTTCAAGAGCAAATTCTATTTGATCGAGATCGATCGCATCTGCATGATATGAAACTACATAGTAGCCTGGATTTGACAAATATTTTTTTGTGCTGTCACCACAGAAATGTCTATGGCTGTCAGACACAAAAACAGCTGATTTCATCAGAGGTTGGAGAACCGCTATGGAACGTTGCCGCTCTAGTGCGGCAACGTACAAAATGCAAAATTCAAATAAAATAAGATCACCTATTTGATTCTTTGTTGATAAGAAATACCAACCCGTTGTTATATCTATTTGTAAAACCGATAAATTGAGAAAATTGTAAATAAAGTATAGCGATGAGTGTAGTTATATTTTAGTATGTTGGTACGGATGTGACATCTACAGTGTCATGAACGAATATAAATCTGTCAGAATTAGCTTTTTAAACTTGACGTTTCGTAGTGGTATCAACCTAACATTTCCTATACAGAAATATAACCATTTATGATTTTTTTTTCAATTACGTATTTCTCAAAAAGCAACACAAAAAACGTTGATGTCACTCCTGCCGAAAACTACATAGCGCGACTCGCCCACATGCGACGACGACGCCATCGGTGACGCGCCGCATCACTGCTCGTCGCGCTATTTCGTACTTTCGGCATTTGTGAGATAAATAACTATTATTATGATGACAGTAGGTAGTGTCAAATGCTGGTGCTTTGACAATACCTACTATTGATACTATTGACTATCAAATATGTGTCAAATCCTGGCTAACTAGTTTAATTTTAATGCAGACACGATTTATCTCAACCAAAAAGATTCTCATGCAGCTAAACTATTAATTTTATATTTTGTATGATAAAGTCATGTGCCTGGCCACATCAGAATTTTTTAACTTGTCCTGTACCATTTTGTTCATGGACTTTGAATGTATCAAATAATGCAAAGACATCTACAAGAAAAACCATTGTGATAAAATTTATTTATTTCTATTATAACCAGAACTATTTAGTACATATATATGTTTGAAAAACGCAGATAAAAACAGGTGTCAGATATATAAATAAAAATCTTGATGTTCTTCACTGTTTCGTAAACAGTGAAGAACATCAAGATTTTTATTTATATATTTAGTACATATTTGTAATTTATTTATTTTTTATAGTGTTGTTTATAGTGTTTATAGTGCATTATGTATTTTTTTGTTTATTTGTTGACAAATATCATGTCAATTATTTTAAATATAATAAAATCATAATATTTATTTATAATCGTAATTAAAAAATAAATAAAAAAATTCGTAAAAACTGATATTATTAAATAGTAGCTTTAACCAAAAATGCCTTTTCAAAAGAAAAGAACCAGAACCTTTGCCTCCCAGGTCGTTTTGTTATATCTGTCATCTCTTTGTATCACCTGAACACAAAAAATGCCAATATTTGCAACATCAGCAAAATTCACAAAACGTAACAACCCAAAATTTATAGGAAAAGAACCAAACCCTTTGCCCTTTCTGTCGACAACATTCCCATACTAAAAATAATTGCTACTGCTTTATTTATTTACACAATTGTATTTTCACAAAGCTAGTCACGTGGTCACGTGACTTGCAGACACTGCACATGGATACGTATCTCCTTGATTATAAAAGAAAGTCCCTAAATATTTACAGAAATCGTCATATTTTTTTATGTATTTTACGTTTTATTTGTTATTTTTAGTTATTTATATCGATCAGATCAATTAACAAAAGATCGATATCTTCGAGCTGATCGATCATGATCAATCGATTGATGTTCGTTTTGTGATTGAGAATCGTTCACTGTTTACATATTTCTGAGGTAGCACATCTCCAATGCTTACAATTTCTATAGGAAGTTACAGCCACCGTCGGACCACACGTAAATTTAGGGGATCTGTAGTCTATTGGGGCTCACAGAATTGCATATTACTTAACAGCTTACAGGTTTTGCCATAGTGGCGTTATAGAAGTGCTCAGAATCACTCAGAATACCCAATAAGCTTATTCGAGAGTATCTATCTATAAGGGTACCTATAGCCTATGAGGGCTCACAGAATCGCACTATTCCTTGTAGATCTATAACAACTTATAGGTTTGACCTTATAGACGTTATAGATATGCACAGAATCGACCCATAAATCTCCTATAGCATTTTTGTTGCAGTTGTAGCGGTATGGCCTTTTGATATATTGTTTAAAACATGTAAACAAAGCTGCGGAAAATCTCGGTTTTAACTATTTTTTGTTCAAGTTTAAAGTTTACCCAATTTTAGTCCCATTTCAAAAGTTTATACCCAGTAATTTTTCTTTTGACCATCCAAAACTTGTCTCCAATAAGACTAAAACGAAGTAACCTTTAAATATAGTAAACTAATAGACGATAAGATTTTCCTAATTTACTATAACGGATGTAGTATTTGAGGAAAATATTGACATCCGGCGTCGGACCCGTTTACGCCCCCAACTCACGAAACATAATTAGAAAATTTTCCGATTAATTCTGATGGCGAGTTATCGATGGTGCATTTCCCTTCTGTCGAAGCGCGACGGTTCGATCTTCCTGCCGTCAAATTAAGTGAGCCGCTTGCGGAGCCAGGATAAAACTGATGGAACGTCGATGTCCTGTAACCGTAAAGCTTAATCAGGATATTATAGCGGGCGAACAGGGATGACGTCGGTAATTTTATTATCTATTGATTCATCGCGTCTCCATTTGTCATGGTCCCTATAGACCACACTTTCTGATTTTCACGTACCGACATCCCAAAGTTATAATAAAAGTTTGCACACGAAGAATTTTCGAGATGGAGTTATGTTTGTCTGATAGTAAGGGGAAATAAAATAGAAAAGACTGTATATGAAATAGTGTTCATGGTTTTATTTGAAGTTACCATTTCTATTTATATATAGTCGTTTTCAAGCTTTAGCCCACTATCGCAGCAATAAGTTTATTAGTTCTCAAAAAGAGTTGGTCCAGGGGCGCTGTTACATATGGGTAGGGGAGGGCGGTTGCCCCTATCTCTTCGTTTTTGAGTTTTTAAAATTCTTATAGTTTATGAAGAGCGGAATAGAATGGTGTTGGTTTTATTAAGATTGAATTTCTATCCAATCTTGTTTTCTGCTATTTAGTTGCAACATTTGAATATCCGAACAATTTGATAATCCGATGATATTCGGTCCCATTTAGTTTGGATTATCGACGCTCTACTGTACTTCGCACCTTTTTTGCACTGCTCAACTATTTATCTCAAATATAGTGGGTGTTAAAAATAAGTGTAAAATATATATAAAGTATACTGAACTTTTGATATCGAGCTCATGTCCACACACCTGACACCGTTTAGGTACTGCATAGAGCCTTAATATATTATAGAATATATAAATAATTTGTATGTAAAACTTAATTTGTTTAACGTATCTAAAAATAATTCAAGATAACCCAAATTGGCCAAAATTAGTATCAAAATTACAAAACGTTTCTCATTAACCCCTTTCAAAGACGATAAATAATAAAAAAAAACTCACTCTAATGGTATTTGGCTTTAAATGTGCCGTCCTATGATACATGGCACTATTTTTCCTATGCTGTGTGTAAAATTGGTTCAATCTTCTGACTCTCTCCAACGTTCAAACAATACATTTCCGGACATGAGCTCATTAAAAAATTTGTCTACTATGGTCATACAGACCATTCATACAGCTTACATATAACAACAATTATTATTAACTAGTTGATTTAGTATTGTCGCCTTTTAAGTTAAGGTATAATAGTAATGATAGCAATTTTGAATTTCATTATCGATGATCGCTATCACAGAATTTTTAAATTTGTCTACTTTTTTTTATATATAATCATTGTTTTCCGTTTATGTGGTTACATATTAAAATAACATTCTCACCTTTTATTGTTTACCAATTTGTTATTAAGACGGATGCTCGGATACTCGATTGACACGATTATAGAATTAAGTTATCAATTGTGCTCATATTGTGCCTGTATTTTTGGTTTTGAAAGGTAAAAGTTGCTCATTATACAATAGGCCTTGCTCGATGAACACGAGCTGGAAATTCTTATAAAAAATTAACAATGTTTCCCCAGATTATTTGTAATATAAATAAAAATTCTTGAATGATTGGCAATCAGACCAAATCTAAAATTCTAGGATGAAAGTTGAATGGTTCTGAAACGAATATATAAATACAAATAATATCCTTAATAAAAATTACACATTAATAAACGATAGAAAGGCAGCAAATTTTCTTGCAATTCACTTAATATCAATATGCTATCGATAAGTTGCCGAGCATACAGGGGCCACAAACGTGGCTAATGACATAAAATAATGTGTAAAAAATGAGACAACCATAAAAGCAACGGAGATTATTCAGGGTGTCAATTTTATCATTTTTAGAATCCCAACTAATAAATACGAATATGTCTCATCAATGCCATTTACAACAAATAAAACAACGAAAACGCTACGAAATAATTAATAGGATAGTCATTCACACTACGTCACGTTTTTTACTAAAAAAATCTTGCGCCCCCCTCCCCTGAAACATTTTGTAACGGCGCCCATGAGTTGGTCAGATGTTTTTATTGAATATACACAAAACTATTATTGTTAACGGAATTAAATATAAATTTAGCATTATTAACGAAAAGAAATGTTGACTTTGGAATACCCCTGTGTGATGGAACGTGGCAATGGTGGCTGCTGGCATATGTTGAGTTTAGTAATACTGCAACAATAAATATATTATGTTATTATTAGCGCCTAATGTAGGGAAACATGAGAATATCTCTGAGACTGTTTTATTGTTTCAAAAATCCTCGTACACATTGATTTTAATTATAAAAATACACATTTCTGTGAAATGTTCAATTTCCGACCGTCAATTGTTACTGAGTTTTGGCGTCATCGACACTTGCTTTAAATGGCAACCCCATTTTTTCTCAATGATTTTAGCATATCATTTAATTGTCTAAGGTCCACCCCTAACAACTCTCATCATTATCATCCTGTTCAGTTGCCAATAAAATTAAGATGAAACTTAGCTACTTATTTTTCTCGGCTGGCATCGTGCAACATTTCACTCGTAGTAACACTGCACCGATCGCGATTAGCCTAGAGTAGCGTTGCTAAGTTTTACCTTAATTCCCTTAGCAAGCTAACAGAGAGATGTCAGAGAGTTGGTAGGAGCGGGTGTAAATGATAGCGGAAATGGTTAAAATAACCATTACCTTACATATGAAAATTTTAGAGAAATAGCAAATTGAAAATTGTAAAATATTGATAACTTTAGGAAATAATAGCTCTTGTGAATTGAATATTATATTGCGTTTTGGGTAGAATTACTTGCTCTGAAAAGGAATCTAGATTCAAAAATTTTTTTGAAGTAAAAAATGCAATATTGTGATCGTTTTACAATAAATTGCAGAAAATCACGAACGTGCACGTTATGTATTTCTTTCCATGCTTCCTTTCCATGCTTGGGTTCCATGCTCTAATCAAACTTGCGAACACGTTAGAATAGTGTTTCCAAAACACTTTTACACTTGTGGAACCCTTTAAATAGGGTTGGAACCTGGCGGAACCTAGTCGAGTTCTTGCGTACAGAGAAACGTGTAACGTATTTCAAGTAACCAGTCTGTAAAGAAATGCAGTTCAATGATTGAATATTACTTACTAGTGTGAAGTATTTATTTTTATTTAAGTAATTTACCTGTAAAATTTAAAAAATGTCCTGTAAAATTAAGGCGTAACTGATATCCAATAACCAGCGATGTTATAGTTAATTCTTTATGTACAGCTTTTTGGTAGCTTATTACATTCATTTTCAGTAACATTGCAGATATTTCTCTCTAGGTACTGTCCTTTTTAGTTCCTTCAAGTATTATCAAAGGACGGCAGAAGAAAATTCAAATCAAACAATGCGAAAACGAAGATTACAAAAAGTACCTCTCACAAATAATTAATGAAATAAAATCATAAAATATTTTAAAAATATCATTTATTCTGAGTAAAAAGTTTCCCATGGACCTATTGATAACAAGTTAATATTTCTTAAGAAGTACTACTGCTTTATTAATTATTTCTTTATTAATATTTTGTTATTGAAAAAAATAAGTCATTATGAAACATTTTGGTCAGAACAAAAATTACGTTCTGAGGAAAAAGTGTGAGATTAAACACCCAAGTAGAAGATATTTCTACACACTAATTTTATCTATAACAGACGATCTCTATATTTCCTCTTAAATTTTGTTAAATAATAATAAGCTTGCTCATATACATACACAATGTTGAAAACTGAACTGATACAAGATAATTTATAACTGGAGATGAAAATTAAATACAAAAGCATACCAAATTATCAATAAAAATATATGAAGCACTTCTAAATTTGTTTTATTGTCAAAATTAGTACTTACTTCAATTTAATTTAATTATATTTTGTATAATTAAATGCAGCCACGAAATTTTAAATTACATTTTAGTTTCCTGTCCGTATAAATTTTCGTCTATAATTGCAAATCACTCGGTATGTACTATATTTATTGATTTTCTATGAATGGGACCGACATAATTTTCGTCATAAAAGCTTAGAACTTGTCTGCTGATAGGTTAGTTATCGTATCTGGAATGTAAGATCATATTAAAATCTACCACCTACAACCCTGTTCTTCTCCTAAAGTACCTACCATTATGACCGGGAGACTCAAATTATAGATTTAATTTGTCACAAATTTGGAAAGACAAAAATATTGAAAACAAATAATGTTACAGATTGGTGTTTTCTAGAGATTATTTTGTTTTTATGTAACATATAATTGTAAGTAATATTGTCAATTGAAGTTAATGAATAGTCTAGAATGTTTCCCGTTGGATGTAATATCGAAATAACAGTGCTTTATTGGGTTAGAAGGACTCCAAATCAAAATTATTTATGGTTTGACTATGCTTATGGATCCCATGCTAAAATAATACGTAAATGAACCCTAAATAATATGCCCATGAACCGGCGACCGCCACCGCTATTTGTTACTATTTTTCCGCTGGCTTAGAATATTGACAAAAGGGTTATAGTATTGGATGTTTTTCTTGATAGGCCAGTTTTCGTCTAATTTAAGGGTACAAAAACTCGAAGGTCAGTCTTGAGACATCTGTAGATCTAAAATATGGTTTTCTTTGTGTACAGGTGGGCGCGAAACGTAATAAACGCCCAACGATTCATTAATTGTTTGATTTTGTAGTACATTTTAGTTTTTTACAATGTTTCTTATAATAAAACTGTTTCTTAAACTAAATATCTCTGTTGTTCCGCCTCTTAACAAATTTTAATGGGGACCTATTTAGGAATTTTACCAGAGGTGACAAAAAAATGTCTTCATTTCTTGAAGAAAATGTAGGACGCGCTAGCGCCCCAAACCATCCCGCGCTCTCGGGCGGCGTCCGACCTTGCCCCCGCCCCCTAGGGCCGGCCCTGCCTTTAGTAAATAGATATGCAACCTACCCCAATTATTCCACGGAGATACCCGGTTGAGGAGGCACTTCTCTAGACCGTTATTAAACTCAGTTCTTGAATTAACTTCAGAGGTATGCTTTGTTGAAATAAAATTCAAGAGTTTTATTATACTGCAGACGCTTGAAAATTAATATTATACATATACATATATAATTACGCCTAAGCTAAACCGTTGTAAAGATATATTATGGTTGTTTGGGAAAAACATAAGAAGCAGCAATTTTATTAGCTCTATGGTTGGTACACTACTAGCAGAAAAATCTAGAGCAAACAACGATAAAATAGCCACTCTTAAAATTCAGCAGTTTCCACCAGCTGCCCTTTATGGTCTGGTCTGTTTTATGTCTTAAAAATCCGATATACTACATAAATACGTACCTAGTCCGCTTTTTAAAGCACGCCAACATATATCCTATATATCCGGGTGCCTCCGGGACGTATAAATATCAAGGTCTCGAAATCAAGAATAAGTTAAATTTAATGATATTAAAAAAAAATATTTTGTTTTTTTATACCTCCCTACTACTAATATATAAATAAAAAATCTGATGTGGCCAAGCACATGACTTTATCATACCATATATTAATAGTTTAGCTGGGTGAAATTCTATGTGATCGAGATCGGCCACGTCTGCATTAACATAAAACTACTAGAACTAGACAGATATTTTGATTATATTTACAGTATGTAATGTCAAAACATCAGCATTTGACACTACCTACTGTCATTAGAATCACAATATCTGACAAATCCTGGCTAACTAGTTTTAATACTATAGTGTTTTAATGCAGTACGACCGATCTTGATGAAATAGAATTTGCTCATGCGGCTAAACTATTTATTTGTCATAGTCATAAATTATTCAGAATTTCCTCTACATTAATTTATTATTTAACTAATTCGACGAAATTGCAGAAATAGCGGCTCAAAAATGTTTAGGGGACCCAATAAGACATCACCGCCAAAATCAAAAAAAAAATCGCCACGATTAGTATACTTTGTCATACTACGTATGATAAAGTTAAAAGGTTCTTGATTCTGGTGATTACTAAATTATATTGGCTTCTAGCATACTATATTTTCGGGTATTACCACGCCTTCAGTGCTAACTACAAAAGATCATAAAGAATTATGAGAAATATTCCAAATAAGTTTTAGGGTTACCATACCGTCTTACAATCTTTCTTGCATTTATTCGGGAAAACATAACATGGCTATCCGCACTTGAAATACACCAAGATGTTCCAATATTGTTTCACATAGCGTACATGCGCGCGTGTTTGGTCGCATTCTCTATACATTCTGAATACTGTCAAAAGTTCAAAATATCCTGGCTACCTACCATTAATGCAGACACGATTTCGATTAAATAGAATTTGCTCCTGCAGCTAAACTATTAATTTTACCAACAAATGTTATAGACATAAATTATCCAAAATTTCCTCTACGTTAATTTATTATTTATCTATTTTGACGAAATTACAGAAATGGCGGTTCATTTGCAAAATCGTTGCAAAATGCTAAGAGTAAATACCCAGTTCCTTTGGACCCTTTTGAACCAGTTTAGTCATGAAACTTCTAAATATGAACTTTCGGCCCGATACCTTTAGTAGTTTCCCCGGAATCGTGTCCACAAAAAACGGGTACACACACACACATACACACACACACACACACACACACACACAGACATTTTTTTGTACCTTGGTCAAAAATGTTCAGGGGACCCAAAAAGACCTATTTCCGCTAAAAACTCATTTTTTTTTTTCGGCACGATTACGATACTTTATAATACTGCGTATGATAAAGTAAAAATATTACTTAATATTTGAGTCTAGATATCGGAGTATTTCTCATATTTCAACTAGAATCGAAATGCATAAATACTGAATTGTGTTTAGTTTTAGAGAATATCAGTGGTAAAGGCCTGTAAAAAAGAAAAACTTTATTTTCTAATTATATGGAGTGAGTATGGTACCAAACATCAGAAACGATTTGTTATTTCGAAAAAAAAAAACGTAGAAGTTTAACCGGAACGCCATCAGTTTGATATTTTCCCTAGTTTTTCAGAAAAATGAATTTTTGTTTAGAATTTTTCCTGATTCAGTTCACTGATTTTCTGTATTTTGTTTTAATAGTCTTTTGTTTGCCATAAAAAGTACGCATATACTGAAAAAGGACATGTTACTGAAATTATTATACATGGGTTGTAGTGAAAACGAAGTCAACTTCAGTTTTTTTTTTTTTTTAATAGAGCGGCCTATATATTTTATAAATCTTTGCAAAATGTTAGTGCATGAAGTGCTATTGGTATGAAGTGCTATTTATATGAAGTGCGGTTGAACAACGCAACGGAATGGCAAACTCAAACAAAGTTATTTGCCAATAGTCACGAAGTCAACTTTGTGTAAAATTGTCGAAAAAGTAATACAAAGAAGACTAGACCATCACATCGCCAAGAATAAAATAAGACATACAAATCAATATGCTTTTCAAATAAATTCACTAACAACATCAGCAGCTATTGATCTAATAAATGATACAAGACAAACACTGGAGGACAAACAAGAAATATCTGCATGCATACTTATCGATTTGAAAAAGGTGTCCGACACTTATCGAAAGAGAGACTGATAAGAAACCTCAGAACAATTGGCGTGGAAGACCACTTTCTAAATATAATAAAGACATACTTATAAAATGGACCACAAACGACAAAAACAAAGCAAACTTCCAGCCAAACGACATATGCGGAGTTTGGAATACCACAAGGAGAAATAATACCACCCACGTTATATATTCTGAACACGAACGATTTCTTTGAGCTCCCATTAAAAGGAACGGTGTACACTGTCCAGTGTAGTATCGTGGCCATATATTATGTCCCCTCTTTTGAAGTCCATTTTCTCGCAATCCTAGGGGCGAAGAAATTTGCAAAAATTCTGATGCTGTCCTTGATTAATATCCTACAACTCATAAAAATTAGAAAGCTGTATACAGATTGGCGTTTTCCTGATTTTTCCAAATTAAGACGAATTGGCGGTATTTTTGTCCCGTAAATTTTATTCGTTTAAATTTAACAATTAATTACTCCGGAAATAATATACAGATTTCAACTAGAATCGAAATGCATCAATACTGAATTGTGTTTAGTTTTAGAGAATATCAGTGGTAAAAGCCTGTAAAAAACAAAAATCTTTATTTTCTAATTATATGGAGCGAGTATGGTACCAAACATCAGAGACGATTTGTTATTTCAAAACAAAAAAAAAACGTAGAAGTTTAACCGGAACGCCATCAGTTTGATATTTTGCCTAGTTTTTCAGAAAAAAATAATTTTTGTTTAGAGTTTTTCCTGATTCAGTTCACTGATTTTCTGTATCTTGTTTTAATAGAGAAAACACTACAATCAACTGTTTTATAAACATTTAATTTTTATATGTACATATATTGACTAAACAATCTTAATCTCAAGTGGCTATCGTGGCTATACCTTTTTCATATTTATTTGTTAAGAAATTAAAGACGTAGGGAATATGGAATGTTCTTTCCTTGTTGCGAAACATTTGCGTGACGATCGATTTCATTATCTAAAATACCATCAGGTGAACACATAATTTCAAGAACAAAATAATTCTTTTCGTTGACTTCGAATAAAGTTCAAAATCGTCCGAAGTAACTCGATTCAACAGTAAATAATATGTGGTAGTATTTTATAAAATGGACCAAGTATGTCAAAATATGTATTTGACGGATTTGGATACGAAAAAGTATGCAAACACAGTGACTAGGGGTGGATCTATCAATGCAAGGTTAAATCTTGTAGTTAACAAACTGGTAGTTTACGTTAACTCCTAGTTACGCAAATGTCGGGTCTTTCAATGCCGTCTAAACTTCTAGTTAGGCGACTACGGGTTGGCAATGGAGGTTGGCAATGGAAAAGCATTGTCGCCAATCATAGAAAAATAAAATCTTAGTAATTTTCTGGTGAAATATATCGCTTCGCTGTCAGCTGTGCATCGGAACGCATCGGTTACCGCATTTTTGTTTGAATTTCAAAGTTTCCACGTTTTCTTTGTTTACGAGTTTACATATTATGTTGTTTTCTGTACATTTTTATTTCTATAGACTATGACGCCCATGTGATTGCATTACATCTCATTTGATAAGTTATGTACTTAGAATTATATTATGTTTACTATAATAATATACCTCACCTTGTGTTTATTTTGATCTAACATTACTAACCGCAATAAGAACTGGTAAAACATCTTTGAAAATAAAATTTTACAAAATCGATCATTTATGTTTCACATTATTTGATTAGTTAGACTGGTTAGTCCGGAATATCAAAAGTCTTCTGTATTTGCAATTAATACTTACCGTTACTCATCCGTGTTCAATACGGTTGGATATCAATTAAGTGATAGATAAGAGCACATTGTGTAACAAATACTTACCGAAGAAGGTTACTTTAGAGTACGCTAGGAACCTCTTTTCAACACGTTAAAAAATAAAACACCACAAGACTTATTTAAAACAGAAAGTTTGTTTATTGTATAGAGTTGGAAAATATATGGGCAATATCTGTGCCCTAGCACTAGAATAATTATTTCGTATAGGTACTATGCCAGTCTACTCCGCTTCATACCACATGAAGCGGAGTAGACTGGCAACATACAGATCTTGCGGAGAAACTTCTTAATTTTGTCGCAGGCAATGTTATACCCCACCAATATTGCAAGAGTTACTACCAAGTTTGTAGTATCAGGCGTAAGCTCAATGCAACACAGGAAATTTGTGTTTTAAGACCCCGCAGGACAATACTACAACGCAAATTCATGTTTCGTAATAATTTTTTTCGGATTTAGGTTAGGCAAAGGCACGGCCGGGACATTTAGCGAGATGAAGCCCTTACATTTCTAAAAATCTCAGCTTGGTGTCAGTTGCTATAATAAATGTAATTTAATAAAAGTAAAAATTATTTACGTGATTGTGTACCTATGTTTGTACGGTCTGTTGTCCCTATTATTAGGAACGGCTACTTAAAACCCACTGTAGTGTGACTCGAAGAGTTAGCAGACGCTTTTATTAGGTGAAACAGCATGACTTCTAAAAAAGAAGCACCATTTAACATATAAAAACATACAAATAAAAATTGTACTTACATATATGATGGACATTGTATCCTCCTATCAATCGAGATAAAACCAACCAAAGTTTCTATTGATAGTCGAAATCGCTGACTTTTCACCATCATCGAATCGACAAGTATCATTCAAAATATTCATGTCTATACTATAGTAAATAATAAAATCTCACAACATAGTAGTGATCGATTTCTGGCCGCGATTAGTTGCGATCTTTTCTATTGAGCGAAGAATTTTAAATACTTGCTTCCTATTGGCGGAATCAGTTGAACAGAACTAACTGCAACTAATTGCGGCCAGCAATCGAATACTACTATGTAAGGTTAGGCCACAGCGCCATTCTATACGCACAGCAACGTATGCGCGCGCCACCGTAAACTAGGAGTTAACGCGTTACCTACTAAAAATTCGACCGGGTAAAATTAACCACGATTTAAGTGGTAGTTAGGGGTAACCCGACCCACTGACAAATCCGTAAACTCAAAGTTAAGAGTTAACCCAAATTAAACCCGTAGTTACCGTTTTAACCTTGCATTGATAGATCCACCGTTAACTGTCGTATCATCCTATATTATCCATACCAGATTACAATTACCAAATAAAGCCTATGTCTAAATCCCGGCTTTACGTGTAATACATTTTCTCGGTTTCCTCGAAGCTCTGGCATGCACATTTCGATGGCCTCTATAACAAGCTTAACGACGATGACGCTCCGCTCCAAATGTCGAGCGCTAACCACATTTTAATACGCCAATCAACATGCATCAGCGGGCACATATGTGCTGTAACAACTATCATTAAATGCCATGTGCAAAAGCCGCAAACACAGGTTTGGCAATTAATAGTCTCCTTGTTTAATAATCTTCTGTGTAGGTACCCCCTGTGTACCTCAAGTGTAGCATTACCGAGTTGTATCATATTATAGCCAGTTGGAATTTACTAGTTGTTAACTTTTTTACAAAGAATTATATATTGTAAATTGTATATTTAGCTTGCTTATTTTGCAATAATTTGATTATGTCACTTTAAAAAAAATTTCGCCAATGAATTCGTCAGAAACAATCGAAACTTTTGTTTTTTATTGACGCCATATTGGTTTTATACACGTTTTGATTCAACATTTTTTCTGAGGAATTTGGTATGCCACATGCCATGTTTTGCTTACAATAAGACAATAGAATTGACTGAAAATTGTACAGTTCGAGAATTGCTGAAAATCGCATGGTGCCATGGAAGACGTTTAGTGAAACAATGTGACATCTAACCCATCCGGAGTTTAGAAAAAAAAATTATGGTCCTATAAAACATATTTCTCTAACTGCGGTATTTTTAACAGAAAGAAGACGCACTACTGGGCCCGCAAAAATCAGCACCTTTTTGTACCGCGTCATAATCATATACGGTTTGGTATTAATGTATGGTGCGGTATAATGGCCATTAACCGATTAACCGGACCAATTTTTATAATAGCCCTTTTACATCTGTGTAATTTTAACCTGCAATCTCAATCATGCGACAAATCTCATGCAATTTTTCGTTTTACACTATGCAATTTTTGTATATATGTAGGTTACATGAAAAAATCGCATAGGTTTAGAATCAGTTCTAAATCCGTGTAGATTTTCCAGATCGTTTCGCTTCATCTATGGTTTAGTCCACTAACGCCGTTCTGTTCTTTGTCTTAACAACAAACTCGCAGCTCCAATTATGATGCTAAAGAGAGCAATTTCCTCTAAATCGACGACGTTAGGCATTTTAACACATATATCAACAATCTATACTAATAATAAAGGTTTTTTTTAACTGGGTTTATTCGATATATGAGGTTGGTTTATCCGGTAATTTAATCCCAATCGGAAAGTTGGAAAAAAAGTTGTTGGTTTTTCCTTTGTTTATAGCATTTATTCAATCTAATGTCGAGCGCTTTCGCCTATTGTTACAGGCATCTTCAGGACTAAAAATAAGGGAATATAATAACAAGAGCGACAACGGGAAAAGCAGCCCACAACAACATTAAAAACTTTCTGACCTACCCGTGAGAAATAGCTATTTCAATTTGTTCCGTGAAAAAGTGAGGTTATGCGAATGTCGCATGCATCGCAAGTTAAACATTTAGACAACGGTTTCTGCTAAGTTGGCCAAGTCGTACAATTGTACTCACTTACGTGATTAGTGTTAAGCTAATTTACTGTTTTGCGTTTTAGGGACACACCAATTGTACGACTTGGCCAACTTAGCAGAAACCGTTGTCTAAATGTTTAACTTGCGATGCCTGCGACATTCGCATAACCTCACTTTTTCACGGAACAAATTGAAATAGCTATTTCTCACGGGTAGGTCAGAAAGTTTTTAATGTTGTTGTGGGCTGCTTTTCACGTTGTCGCTCTTGTTATTATATTCCCTTATTTTTAGTCCTGAAGATGCCTGTAACAATAGGCGAAAGCGCTCGACATTAGATTGAATAAATGCTATAAACAAAGGAGAAACCAACAACTTTTTTTCCAACTTTCCGATTGGGATTAAATTACCGGATAAACCAACCTCATATATACTAATAATGTTATTATACTTCATATTTATAAACGATTGTTTTGGTGCTGAGAAGGTTATGTGTATGTATAAATAACAAAGAAACGAGGTTATGTGTGTTGATGTGTGTAGCACTGTTGCCAATCAAAGTAACTACCGTTGTTAAAAAATAAAATCACTGATGTTGAGCCATGCAATTTATTAAAGTTGCACAGATGTAAACGGTCGACAAACGATGATAAAATTGCATGCGATTTTAAAAAATCGCATGGTTGAGATTGCATGTTAAAATTGCACAGATGTAAAAGGGCTTTTACTTCAGAGATGTAATCGGCAATATTGCTCTCTGAGGACGTGGAAGAAAGAGTGGACGATATACCGTTGGCCTTACGATTAAGTATGGGGTTCCAACAAGACGAAGCACCTGCACATAATGGCTGAATTGTGAGAAAGTATTTAAATATAAGACATAAACGAAGAGTAATTGCTACCTATTCAGAAGTATCATGGCCACCAAGCTTCTAATTTTTATTCATTGGAGTGTCTTAAAAAATAAGGTGTATGGTGTTTATAATTTTGTAAAAGTTGGGGAGTTACGTGACAACGTCATCGCAGCTTTCAATTCGATTGACAGAAGAACCCTCGGTAAGGTCACCATATTATGGAATGCTGTGAAAAATGCCTCCGTGAAAGTGACGAGATTTTTGAAAACATTAGTTAGTTTGTTAAATTGTTGTTACTGTTTTATGTTGGGTAGTTAGTACAAATAAATACGTTCCAAATGTTTACTATAACTTGACTATAGGCACACAAATACTGTAAACTCTAATGTGTTTATGTTTTTCATGGCACCATGCGATTTTCAGGTTTTACAGAAAAACTCCAATTTTGTCGGCTTATTGTGTTCTAAATACGGCAAGTGGCACACCAAATTACTCAGAAAAAAATCTGAATCCAAACATGTATAAAACCAATATGGCGTCCATAAGAAAAACAAAAGTTTCGTTTGTTTCTGACAAATTCATAGGCGAAAAAAAATTAAAGTGACATCATCTAATTGTTGACAAAGAATTGCCTTTATATTGTCAAAATGTTTTTTTTCATGGGATCACGAATAAAGAAGTTATGACCATAATAAAATTTTTTTTTTTGGGTTTTCAAAATGGTTGGAAACCCTTAGGAATTAACTGTTTTCATCAACTGTTTTCTGAACACATTATGAAAAAACACATAAATATGCACTACTTTGCCGATTTAACCGACTTTCTATCTCTATTAACAACACAAGTACCCATGCAACCTAACGTCCCGTGAGACACACTGTATAGTCTGCAAAAAGATCCCATTGACGGAGAAAGATGACCGCATATATGCTTTTTGGACAATATTTTTGTATTTTTGCGAGGACTCCAAAGACGGTTATAAAGCGATATTAAAATCAAATTCTCTGAAGAAACGGTCTATACTTAATAACTTGTTTAGCACACTTTTTCATAGCCTACCTACAGGGTATACGTAAAATTTTATTTCAAATTTTATAATATTAAGTTCCAGATGTGATAAAATGTTCTATTTTATTTAAAAAAAAGATATAATAATGGGAACGATGTGTAGAATCCAAAAAATTAATTAGATACATGTCTTTTAAAAAAATAACTTTCTTAGTAAAAACTGTTTGCTACTTTTGTTGGAGACTATGACCACCCTGTACACAATTTGGATATGGTAGGGATTAATAATAATAATAATATTCCACGCCTTCACATCCTCCACCAGCTTTCGCCACTACGGCGGCTTCGCCTGGCTCGAATTATTATTATTATTATGGCCCGCATCTGTGGCACGTCTTAAGATGTTTGGCTTTCAGTATTGGCCGTGGAGTGAAGGAAAACCACAGAAAAACCTTTACTCTGAAAGCAGGGCGTGAGATTCGAATTCACGTCCCCCAGACTGATAGCCGAGCGCTCTACCGCTGGGCCACAGTATGGCAGGACTGTAGACGCTAGTAGAACGCTTCTTACTTAATCATAATCAAAGCGTGCGCAATAAGATTAAAAACCGGTATTGAGATATACAGTTTTTCTTAGACTGCTATTTTTCCATAAAAAATGTCGATAAATGAAAAAGTATAAAGTTTACGGTAGGTAATGTTATTTCAAATTGTCATAACATTTTGCGAGGAATTCAAATTTGTGCTTAAATATAGGTTGTTCCATTAAAAAAAAACAAAGGTTTGGGTTGGTACTACCTTATGGAACAGCCTGCATACACGCTAATAATTTTAAAATGTGCATTCTGTATATATGAATTGAATCAGTTTTAAAATATCTTCATTAATAGAGGTACGAGCTTCCGAGATTGCACTGTTGAAACAGCCTGTATGTTGTGAAGTGCAAATAAACATCTCCCCAACAAAAGAAAATAAACTCACAAATATTATTATTTATTGTGTATTTATTACACATTAAAAATTGTTGTTACTAGTTTTAAACTTGACCGTTATTAGTTCCATTAAGTACCCCGAAAGACCCTCTCCACTACTACCTGACGGACCTGCACGGTATCATACTTCCGTAGATACACGATACACGATACATATATGAAGTCCCATTTTCAGCCATTTTCAATATTGTATTTGAATATTGAAGCCCACAAGAAATTAACAAATTGAATGTATTGAATATGGTGACATATATTTAATTCACTTAAAAATATTTTTTTCTTAAATGGCGTCTTGAGATCTTAAAAATAAGGTACCATACGATCCATATTTGAAAAAAAAATTTTGAGTGCTTATTTGATGAACATACAGTCAAGTGCCTAGCTGAGCGTACATGCAAAAAGTTTAGCGTGAAGGTTTACAGCCTAGAGACCTATACGCTCTTTTTTGGAGGAATTATATCCATGGTGTGAAATATAACATAAAATAAAATAAAACACAAAGATTTTGTGGAAATATCCTCGGTACGTTTGTTGAACTGACGCTAACTGCACAATGTTATGGCTGTCTGATGTAGCGTGTGTTGTTCTTGATTATATGGTAAAATATAGCAGAAATAAGCCGGAGCATATCGTGATCGAAAGGAGTCGAAAGAAAGTGAATCGTTTGGAACTAGAGTCGCGTCTGCCTGATAAAGTAACCACGTCCACACCTGCAAAAAAGTAATGTTGGTTGAAGATTATTACAGCGTTGAAGTGGATGACGTTTAATTACCATCTATAGAACTTTGTTGCTGTGTTTTCAGCTATTTCATAAGTTGTAGTGTGTAAAACGTCAAACAGAAAGAAATAAGAGGAGGTAAATATTAATTTGAAAAGATAATTATATGGTCCAGGCATCGCCGACTATAGTAGAACATAACAATTCCATACATCAGAGTTACACAATACTGTAAACCGTATTTTCTCAACCGCATTTTTCAAACTGGCCGGAAAGATAACGTCAACTGATCTACGTCAATTCACTTAAAATTTTATATGCAGCTTCAGAGCAACATTATCTAGAGAAGTAGGTATCTACGGATTTTACGATAAGATCGAAACTTTTTGTTATAAACTATTTTTAACCTAATTTTGTACCTTAAAGTGATAATTTGTGTTTAAACGTGCGCCATTTTGTTTTAAAGCGGAATTTTCTAATTTCCGTACGTACTTACTTCCCGAGATAATCTTATATAACTTCTTTTTTGTTTTTATGGCTAAGTGAAAAACTGCGTGCTAAATCCTTCCGGCCGTGCAACCCTGTCCGCCGGAAGTGGTTTCCTTTGATGTCCTCTAACGCTTCAATTTTTTACTTTATCATACGCAGTAAGATAAAGTATTGTAATCATGCCGAAAAAAAAAATTGAGATTTTAGCGGAAATAGGTCTTTTTGGGTCCCCTGAACATTTTTGACCAAGGTACAAAAACATGTCTGTGTGTGTGTGTGTGTGTGTGTGTGTGTGTGTGTGTGTGTGTGTGCGTGTGTAAACGATTTTTGTGACGACGATTCCGGAAAAACTACTAAAGGTATCGGGACGAAAGTTTATATTTAGAAGTTTTATGACCAAACTTAGAGCTGAAAAGCTTTTGGTTCAAAAGGGTCCAAAGGAACTGGTAGTTTATTCTAAGCCTTTTTCAAGGATTTTGCAGATGAGCCGCCATTTCTGTAATTTCGTCAAAATAGTTAAATAATAAATTAAAGCAGAGGAAATTTTGAATAATTTATGCCTATGACATTTTTTGGTAAAATTAATAGTTTAGCTGCAAGAGCAAATTCTATTTGATCGAGATCGGTCGCATCTGCATGGATATTAAACTACATAGTAGCCAGGATTTTGCCAAATATTTTTTTATGCTGTCACCACAGAAATGTCTATGGCTGTCACCACGCTGTCACACTCTAGACCCGCTATGGAACGTCATCTACAGTGTCATGAACGAATATAAATCTGTCAGAATTTGAATTAGCTTTTTAAACTTGACATTTCGTAGAAGTGGTATCAACCTAACATTTTCTATACCGAAATATAACCATTTTTTAATTTTTTTTAAAATACGTATTTCTCAAAAAGCAACACAAATAACGTTGATGTTACTGCTGTCGAAAACTACCTAGCGCGACTCGCTCACATGCGACGACGACGCTTCGTCATCGGTGACGCGCCGCATCACCTCCATATCACCTCTCGTTGTGCTATTCCGTACCTTCGGCACTTGTGAGTTAAGCAACTATTATTCTGATGGCAGTAGGTAGCGTGCTTTGACAATACCTTCGATTGATACTATTGACTATCAAAATGCAGACACAATTTATCTCAGTCAAATAGATTCTCATACAGCTAAACTATTAATTTTATATATTGTATGATAAAGTCATGTGCCTGGCCACATCAGATTTTTTATTTTTGTTTTTTTTATTGTGAATATTCCTCAAAATATGAACAATAAAGAGCTTTAAAGAGATTTTGTAATTCATTTACTATATTGTAAAAAATATACCTACAAAGGCGCCTTTTTTCCTCGCGCTAGAGTGATATTACCCCTTAAAATTTACATGCCGCCTGTATGTCACCATATTCTACACATTCATTTTCTGACAGTATGTCGTAAACATTTTCAGGTTAACAAGTTGAATATCGCCCTGCAAAAACTTGCGGAGAAATACATTTTCCGACAACAAAAATAGTTTCAGAGCTACTATGTACATACGAATAAATAATAAACCATTTTGATTTTTTACTTATCGTAATAGCAAAGTTGATCAAGAAAAACGAATTAGCCAGATTTTACTTTTTCCGTAATATCTACTCATCCATGAAATATTTTTAAAAACAAAAACAGTTCTGAAAAGGTTCCATATTTATGCAACTTTTGTTCTATTTAACCGACATCGTTAGTCTTGCGATTTTTCAAAATCCCTGTGTACATGGTGTTCCGTGAGACCCTGTATATTAATATAATTTGAAAATTGTACTCGTGTAGAAATCCGACCTGAACATCTCTGATTGTGTAGATATCAAGTTGAGCTTTTTTTATTGCAATTTTCCGGCATTCTTTCATTCCCTGCCACTGAAGAGTGACGTTGATTGCCATCCAAGATTAATCGAAAAAAGACTCAACGCGCTGAAAATATATAACTCTGAAGAATATAGCAGATCCGAATTGCTAATAAAATCAGCCGAAACTCCCGCTGTAAAAGCCGAGATTACTTCATACAGCTTTCAGAATCATATTTTCGCCCCGCTTTTAGGCTCGTCAATGTTCGCAGTCCATTAGCAATGGACTAAACTGGTTCACAGTTCTTAGTTCTCAACTTCTGTCTTGACTCATCATTAAAATTCATTAGTTATTTTATGAGGCGGACGCTCAAATTTAGAATATTCTATAGGGTAGTGGACCCAAACAAAAAATTGATAATCATGTCGGGCTATTATTCCCTAAGCTCGAACCTGTTGATTTTATAAGTTTTTTTTTCGTGGTGTCACTAGCTTTTGTTCGTTGGCTAGCTGCAAAAAGTGGTCCGTTTCGTGGTAGTTTGCGATGGAACTATAATGGAATCTTTTGTTTATATCCACCGTGTCCTGTCTTTTCCATTTTGTGTATAAAGGCGATTATATTTATAAGATTAATATGTTTTTCCGTCGATCGTTTATTTAGTCAGTTTAGTGAGAGGAAATCGTTTATTAACGGTCGGTGCGAAATGAAAAAACGCGCTTTTAAGAAGTTGGTAGTATACTACCAACAGCACTATCCACAGTGACCTTGAAACGTTTATCATCACTTTATACCATTCATTGTAATTGTTTATTTCCAAATCTATTGCATTCACGTATTGAAACAAAAACGAACAAAGATCACAGCAGACAAAACATATCTAAACTGTAAATACAGAATCAACTTGTAGTGACAATTTGCACGACGAGATGGCGCCACGTGTCAATAAGCGCGATTACACTACATTATTTATGTGATTAATGTACAAGACGCGGTAATTACAATTTATTTTAGTATTGTTGCATATACCATTCGGTTTAGGAGAGCATGAGTGTTAAAATCTCTATTTTATCTCCATTTTATCTATTTTATGCGGTTATTTAATACTTAAATTAATACCTAAAAATCATCAATATACATAGAGATAATTGAAATGAGATATTCATTAACAATCTTGCCAAATCATATATTGATTTAATTGCGCCTTACGAACGCCTTCTACATTTTTAATTTACATGATTTCTGTGTGGTCAGCTTAATCGGTTGCCAACCCTTAAACAACTCTATTAATGCACGATTTCTATTAATGAATGATTTGTTATAGCCAATCACACGACGTAAAAACGTTGTTTGATTGGCCAATCGATGAAACCTTCCAATCAAAACATACCGCCCTCTAGAACTGTCAGTGTCAAATTACATAAATTGCCATATAACCTAAAAAGACATTGGCGAAGAAAAATCTATGTAGACGACGATAGAAGAATACCATCGACGAAAAAAATTTGTAACCAACTCGAATATTAAACGGCGATTAACGATCTCGACAATTAACGCTCTCGCTACGCTCGAGCGGTAAACAGTCTCGACCATTAATCGCTCTTTTTAATATACTTCTTGGTTAAATAACTATCAATTATGCTCACTAAAGTTTACTACATTGTTTGTAATGCATTTGATTAAATATAAAACTATTTTTACACATGAAAATATTTGATAATATGATACTAAAATATCATCTTAAGATGTTGAGTAATACCGCAACACATTACATAAATATATTTTTTATACTTTGCGTTCACAATGCACGCTTTGTAACACGTTTCTGGTAACGTTTTTCTAAGATTGGTACACAACTACAGATTGATATCAGATGCCAAATGTCAAACGTACAACACATAACGACACACATGCCACGCACTGCCTCATTTTAATCGCTTGCAATCGCATAAGCTGCGAAATATCAATATTCTATACATATTTAAACATGCGTGTAGACTGCGATAGTATGGCCAAAGGAATAGGGCTTTATTAGTTTTGCTGTGTTCATCAGAATACGCCAGCATGACATTATCTGTAATGTTTTGCGACTTGGCAAGTGATCGTCATCATTCTTTTCGACTAAACATCAAATATCCTTTTCAGATATATTCAAGAACCACATTTACTTTAATAAGGTATTATGCGAAGATCAAACCTACATCGTAGATATGAACGATTTCAATTACTGCTGCTGATTGTATATGCGCAATAAATGGTTTATTGAATATCAGCATACACGTAGGAAGCTATAGTACATTTAATGTGTTGAGGATTTCTTAGTTTATGTATAGACCAGGCAATAGAGCAGAAAATGACTGAGCTCGTGACAAAAATACTAGCAGGAAGCCGACGGTCCCAAGTCACGTGGAACAGTCCGTAGATGTATTGTGATATGTTTCCTACTCACAAATATCATTTCTTAATTTGTTATAAACAAAAAACGTCAACAAAACTTGTTTATTTTCGTTTTTCGCTTGTAAAAACTGAACCGATGGAGCAATCTTGATGCTTTCAACAGACGAATTGTAGAGAATGAAAAGACGAAAGAAATGAACCCTGCACGGACTCGATTGAAATATTATTAACGGAGGACATTCGGAAAAATCTGCGTTTTAAAAAAAATTTCATAACTACGCCATTCTCAAAGCTGTAGCGGACGCTTTTCGCGTGAAAGTAGCGACTGATAGGTACTTTGAGTGTGGACAACCCAGGCGTTCTCCGATGATTAGTTTTTGCACAATTGCGATTTAAATATTTTTATGCAACATGGTTCGGCGAGCCTGGATGCGTCGGTGGTGATCCGATTTTAATTTTTTTTACTTTTTTCGAAAGTATAGGTATTGTGCGACAAAACGTCTGTTCTGATTTTGCGTTAAAAAGTTGCAAGGTCGAATAGTGGGGTAGGTGGCCGACTCGGAGAAACGCGCAACGCGCTGGGATTACTATAGATATGCGTTTACGCGCGTCTGCCGGCTACCCCCACTACTCGACCGTTTTGGAGCGCGGTGTAGTTTTCGGTCTTATTTGAAAGCATTTTTTGCCTATTTTGCAACTCTTTAACGCAAAATCAGAATACACGTTTTGTAGCACAATATTTCTACTTTCGAAATACGTTAAAAAAAATAAAATCGGACCATCTCCGACGCATCCAGGCGCGCCGAACCATATTGCATAAAAAACAATCAAATCGCAATAGTGCAAAAAGTAATCATCGGACAACGCCTGGGTTGTGCACACTCAAAGTACCCAGCAATCGCTACTTTGTCGCAAAAAGCCTCCGCTACTACTTTAAAAATCGCGGAGTTCTGAAATTCTGAAAAAAACGCAGATTTTTCCGGTTTTTCCGAATTTCCTCCGTTAGTTTTAACGCGATCAAGTCCGTGTAAAGTTTATTTTTTTCGTCTTTTCATTCTCTACAATTGGTCTGTTGACAGCAATAAAATTCCTCCATGGGTTCAGGTTTTACAAGCGAAAAACGAAAATAAACACGTTTTTTTGAGGTTTTTTGTTTATAACAAATTAAGAAATGATATTTGTGAGTAGGAAACATACCACAATACATCTACGGACTGTTCCACGTGACTTGGGACCGTCGGCTTCCTGCTAGTATTTTTGTCACACAAGAATCTCTGTTGCCTGGTCTAGTAACATTTTGGACCGAATTCTGGTTAGTTCAATACCGTATTCGCTTTTGTCCGTCGCTTTCGAATTCGTCTTAGTTCTGGTTGTGTGCAACGTATTTGTATTACCTCCATCACATGTAATTTTACTAATTGTAATTTTTTCTAATAAATTATTACACCGAAATTAGAACTTGGTTTCAATTATATATTATGTTTCAATTATATAAGCCAGTAGTACTAGGTAGAAACTGCTATTAAACGTTAACCGTTATAACAACTCTTTATAAGTTCTTATTCTTTGAACTAATCTAATTATTATAATTATGAAACCACTGTGGAAACCACTATTTTAAAGTTAACTTTTTAGGTTATGTTTCATGTATTTATCACAGTAGGGTTAAACGTGTTGCCCCAAGCTCCATTATGATCATAGTTGCTACCTCGCAGATTATTTATTGAAACTGTAGGCTAAAGTAGAGTAAAATTATTCACAATTAGATTTTGTCATGCATGATTTTGTCTTACAGTCTATCACGCTTACTTTGCAAGTGTACTGAGGTATGGGTTGCCGTTTTGGGGATTTACCTCTTCTGGTAACATGGACACAATATTTAAGATCCAGAAGAAATCGTTGCGAGCTGTAACGAATGCCTCCCAGCGCGACAGTTGCAAGCCCATCTTTGAGAAACTCAATGTCATGTCAGTCTATACGTTGTTCGTCTACGAAGTTTGTTTATTCATTTTTAGAATTCGTGGTATGATTGACTCTCTCGCATGCAGTAGAAATACTAGGTCTCTAGGCGACCTGAAGCTGCCAATGCCAAGGAACGCTAAATTCCAAGTATCGATTATGTTTAAAGCAATACAAATCTATAATCACTTGCCTTCCAAACTCAAGATTATTAAGTCGGCTCATGCATTTAAAAGCCAGTTGCGAAATGCACTAAAGGGGAGGGTCTACTATTGCCTAGATGAGTACTTTTCGGATAATTTGTGATTGATGTTTCGTGTGTCGCGTTTATTTGCTCATGTACCGATGTCAATTATCTAGTTTAATAATACTTAGTTTATTAGTTATATGTGTTTGCTTGTTTATATATAATCCTTATACATTGTTACGTTTATATATTCAACACTTATGGTTATCGAATAAAAGTATCTATCTATCTATCTATTATCCCGACCTTTGAAGTTGACAGTTACTACAGTACTGCCACTTGGTACCCACAAAATACCCTCTATTCTAATTTAGCGCAATATAGTAGCCAAAATTTCTAAATTTATATTAAATTAATGACGCAAAGTAGAAAAAATAGTATATTACACTCGTTTTATAAGACGTATTGGTGCACTCGTTCCAAAACAACTCGTGCGCCAATTTGACGTCTTATAAAACTTGTATAATAATATAGTAATAATACACATTTTAATTATGCACAAATCAACTTCATGTTACCAATGGTTATAATTATTATTGAAGATAGACTATTCACTATCCCTTCAACAGGGGATTTCACTTGTATATTCACTTGGATATTGAGGGTATGTTTAATTTCGGTTGGTAAATATTAGACAAATATCAATTTGAAGAGAGATCTTACGTCTAATTTGTTTGGATATTACAAGGTATGTTTCACTTAATGCGCAGTTATTAATAAAGTCTGTAAATGAAATAATAAAATGATAAAATAAAACTACAAAATATTAGTAGCAAACAAACATTTAATAAATTTTTAAAAATAAAGGTATTTTAATTAATAATTAATTAATAATTATTAATAATAATCAAATAATATAAGTTTCATTTAAGGGTTAACGTAAGGGTTAACCTTCTGTCTTTTTAGCTTTTCCAGATTTATTTATTTTCTCTTCAAACCTGGGAAAAACAAAACCGCACCCTATCTATACTACCAAACCTATCAAATGTCTTGGAAAAACTAATTAAATCACGTCTTCTTTCTTTTCTATCTGCAAACAGTTGAGCGACAACCAATATGGTTTTAGACCGTACCACTCAACTAATGATGCTGCCACCGAGTTGATTGGAAGCATTTACGACTCTTTGGACTCTTCTACACCTTGCATGGCAATTTTTCTTGACCTTTCTAAAGCATTCGATACTGTTAATCATTCTATATTACTTAAGAAATTGGAGCATATCGAATGTAGGGGTGTGGCTCTTGAATTGTTTCAGTTATATTTGAGTGATAGGTTTCAATCGGTAAAAGTATCAAACACCCTGAGTCAATTCAGATTAGTGTCGTGTGTGTACCCCAGGGTACATACTTGGGCCTATTTTTTTTATTTTTATATTTATTACATATTTGATGTCACTTAGTGCGGAACTTATCGCATACGCCGATGATCTCTTCATAAAAGATAAAACTTGGAGCATGGTACACCGCCATGCCACATCGAACTTGCGAAAGTTGAAAGCTTGGCTTAATGAGAACAAATTAATGTTAAACACAAAAAAATCTAACTCTATAACTTTCTCCAGTAATATCACATCCCAATCCGACTTTAACGATAAAGTATTCCATTCAGATCAATGCTTAATTGATAGCTGCACTTGTTCTAATAAAATATCCAACGTACATCCGATGGACCCCACATGTCTGTGTGTGTCTGCAATAGACTCAGAAAAACCATTTATCTGTTTAAGCAACTACGTGACATATTTAATCAGACTCATCTTAAAATGTTCTATTACGGTCTCATTCAATCAGTTATTTCATACGGAATTTTGAGGTGAGGGCGGGGGGGGGGCGTAAGTGTGTTGTGGATAATATGGAAGTCATTCGAAAAACTATTCTTAAAATTATGTATAAGAAACCTAGGGATTTTCCGTCGGATGTGCTGTTCGACCTGGCAGCCGTCCCGACACTGAAGCATTTATACTGTGGGGAGGTGGTCAAATATGCAATAGAGAACTTCGCGTCACTGGAGTTTTCCGATCACAGTCATGACACCAGATTTGCAACAAACCAAATAACACGGCCAAAAAGACATCTGAAGGCGGTCTCGGATACGTATCTCTCTCATATTCATAAACTCTATAATCTTGTTACAGTTTTCTTATCAAGTAATAAAATAACTTATAGTAGTACAAATAAAAAAAGATAATCCAGAAATGGCTAAGGTCCATTTTATATCAGGATGTTAACTTACTATTTTTAAACTGAGGTATGTATACTTATGTGTACTTGTGTGCTTATTAATAGAAGTACTTGCTCTTGCAGCAAAGTAAGGTACTTCTGGGCGTTAAGAGATCCATTGATAAAGAATGGGCCAACTAAATGATTGCCTAGAATACTAGCCCAAACATTTAGTTTTTCGGGATATTGAGTACGGTAAGCATAACTTCGCTGCTGATTTTGTTGGGCCCAATATCGAAGAATGGAAGGATTATGTTTACCATGTAACGGAAAAGTCGATTCATCAGTAAAAATAATATTTTGTATAAAATTTTCATCTGCGTTCGCCTTTTCCATTACGGTTTCACAAAATTCCATTCTACGAATACTGTCCTCTGCGAAGGTTACCTGAGTCTTTGAGTACTTATAACTCTGGAAATCACCCTTCTTCAGAGCCTTAGCAACGGTTTTGTTACCAACACCCAATTCCTCGCCAATCCCTCGAGTGGATTTGTTATCGTACAGTAGTACTACTACTAGTACTACTAGATCCACGCAACAAATCCACGCACTGTTGCGCCGAATTGCCACCGTAGTACCACTTGATGATCTGAAGCTGTTCTAGCGGAGGGTACATCGCGATTGCAAAGATATGAATGTTATGAAGCGTTGTTAGATCTGCGATAGTTCTGCCGTTGCGTGCATGTGCTCCGAAACGCAAAACCAGACTGACCTAACCAGACCTGCTCTCCCACCAGTCGGCAGTCCCACTATAATTGGCTGTCCCACTCAACCGACGTTGGCAGTGTCGTCGCGTGATACGCTAGTTTCTATAGACCTATGCCTAATTTTTGCAATCATCAACAATCGTATATATATACATGTATATATTTTTATCTCAGTACATACGTTTAATCCTTTTATAGACAGAGATGATTATTCAGAACTTGCATTCAAAACCCGTTCTTATCTTATCATATTTGAAATTTTGCCACGCATATCACTTTGTGCTATGTGGTTGTTTGGTGCAGGTCCTTGTCAATAAAAAACCCCAGTGGACTGTATACTTAATATTTATTCTAACTGATTGTAACTGCGAAGACTGGTACAACAGATCTCTTACAGTGATAAACGACGACTGGTGTTATCAAAAACCCACTGGACAAGTTCAAAGGAGCGGGTTGGTAACGCCAGGAACTAAATACATTTCCACTTGACGCAGTATTATACAGTGGTGTTGCCGCCCACATTAAGCGGTTTCCTTTCATTTGAGCAACTTGTATGTTTAATTAATTATGTAAATATATATTACATCAAACTCTGTATAAAACCTAATGTTGCTTGAAGAAAGGTATTTGTATTGTACTGTATTGAATTCAATTGCAAGGCTGTCTCCGATATCATTGTAATTTGTATTATTAATGGTTGTTCAGATTTACCCAATAATTTATAAAATATGGACATAAAATGTAAAAAGAAACTGTTTTGTGAATAAAAGTGGTTTTAAGGTTAGTGTACCGTACTACGGTAATTGTTTGACATAAAACGCGATCTGTAAATCAGTTGTAATGTTTGGAAAGGTACTTATTTTATTATTCTTGTTATTTTCTTAATTTTCATAATAATATAATCAATTCATAATAAATATTTTAATACTAGTAACAATTTTCAATAAAAAATTATATACTCGAGTTTTTCTATTTGTTTAGAAATCTCAGGTGGCTTTGGATTTGAAGAGGGTGAAAGTTTTTTTGCCAATAAGTAGACCTATTGTGCCATGTTCTTGAAAAGAGAAAAACATACCTATACATAGAAACAATGCTTGTATAACTAATTTCTAATCGATTACTTCAAAATTACGGCAGTGATAGTGTACAGAGACAGACGGACACACGGACAGATGGACTGACAGACGGACAGACATAGCTATATCGAATCAGTTTTCAATGCTGATTAAAAATTTATATACACTGTGGGCCAAAAAGAAAAAACGGTACAAATTTTTAGTTACTCGTATTTCCAATAATATTTAGTCGGTTCAAATATTTCTTTAAAAAACGATTTGCTTGTAGTGTGAACCATACCATATTTGCAAGAACGTTTCAATCCAAAGTTATGTTGCTTCATGTTTGGCTATGCAACTGATTTTTTGGCAATACCTACTATCAATATTATCGGAATATCTGTTAAATCCTGGCTAACTTGTTTTATTTTAATGCAGACACGATCGATCTCGATTAAATAGAATCTCATGCAGCTAAACTAAAGAGAACTTCCAACATCTGCCTGAACACATTGTGCTGTATTTTTTAGATACTTTTTATTTGAAGATGTAATTTTTTCGTAAAACACGAGCAGCAAAGACCTGACCGTCAGACAAGTGAAAGGAAACTGCCATAATTTTAGTTCAATAAAAAACGATGTTGATTTTAGTTCCAAATCACTGCAAAAGCAAAATCTTATGTTTAAAAATAAATTGCAAAAATCTACAGCCCAATAATGGTAGCAAACAAGTAAGAAAACTCCTTAAAAAATTGCAAAATCATACATGGCGCCCATAAGTAAACTAAACGTTGGCCATAGTTTCTCCACCATCTTAAAGATAACGTCCAATTCAACTGCTTTTTTGAGTAAAAAAAGAGTTAAAAAAACGATGTTTCAAACTTTCACTCTGTATACTAAAAATATCACCCTGTATACGATGCTACAAAATCTCTACCGTTCCCTTTTGAAAAAAAAAAAATAGATATCATTACCTACTAATTTCATTACACCTTTCATTTCACATTAAATTGACCCGATATTATCAGAAATGTTGCATAGCCATACATAGAGCAACATTACATTGAATTAAAACGTTCAAATATTGCAAATATGGTATGCTTTTAATCTTCAAAATATAAGCAATTACTTTATCAAAGAATTGCTTGAATTTACTTAATCTTTTTGGAAATATGAGCAATTAAAAAAGTGTACCGTTTTTTCCACAGTTTATGTACTAGTCTATACCTGCCACGTTTCCTTAAGGGTGGTACAAATGTTGTGACAAAGTGAACATACCCTACCACAGAAAATGTGGGGGGGGTATAAAATGTATAAAACTCTATGAACTAGTTTATTTTCATAAACTTAGTACGTACCCGGTTGAAAAATATGTTATGCACCAGAGAGTCGTCACATGGGTATGCTATATTGATTAAGTTTTGTGGAGGGCATGAAAAACTACGAACAATTGATTTATACTTACACCACCTTACCCTACATATAAGTCCGGCCTACATAGGTAACTGATGGAAATTTTATATATATTGCTTTTCACATAACAGCGCCATTTAGACTATTACACATTCATAGGCCTCAATAGCTCAGTTCGATAGAGCATTGTGCTAGCGACACAAACCTCTCTGGTTCAAATTCAGGTTGTGGAAGTAATTTTTAACTTATTTCAAAATTTACAGCCCGCTTGTATATCACCTGTATATATTGAATAATTTTTTGTTCAATATATTACCACAAAATTCAAATCTTGGTTTTGCTGAGTTTCATATTTTTAGATTTTGTGCGGTAGAATGTATCGACATTTCCTCTGAGTGCGGTGTTGAGATTTCACGTACCTTTCTCATCTTAAAAGTGTCAATCAAAGTGTCGACGTCCGACACAGTTAATGGGCAGTTCAGATGCACGCGACTGGGTTTCTTATCAACGGTCTGCGCCTCGTCGTACTCGGCATCGCTATTCTCCTCCAGGCTGAGATCGTGCGACTCTGAAAACAAATTAAATATTAATTTGCGCCGAGACCGGATAGAATGAGTTTTCGACTAAAGTATCGAACAAACACAACGTTTGTTAAGAACAGGCGAGTAATTTGTGATTAAACCAGTGTTTCGAAACATTTGGTTGATATCCTGATAGAAATAAATTGGTTCTTCTACGTCTATAACTTTCCCAGGGATATAATCATTCCAGTTTTTATTTTGTAAATATAAATAATATTTAATAGTAATAAAAATTTTACCAAAATCCCGTGTTGAAATTAACGTATTGCTGGCGATGCGCCGCCGCCGGCGGCGGGCGGTAAGTTGGAAGGGGGGCAGTTTTCTAAAATTATCTTGCTATATGGGGGAAACGTGTCCATAAGGCTGGTTCATAAAGAATTGCAAATTTTTTTGGGAAGATAGAAAGCAACGAGCCCCCCCCAGATCGTTTCCAAATCCAAAAAGAGTGGGAACCTATTTTTTATTTTGTTTTTTATTGGTGCCCATCAAGGTCTTAAATTTCCATGGCAAAATGCATGGGACGAAGACAATTTTTGGTAATTTTCAAATAATTGTTCAGGGTTTGGGAAACCTTATGATTACTTAAGGATTTGTAGTGGACTTTCCAAGGAAGGATTTGACATATTATACATGTGGATTTGACGCCCCCCTACCCACCCTGACAGTGCTCGGAAATCTACCCTCAAATGAAAAAATTTCATTCTTCAGAATATTTAACCTTCTAATCATTTCAGTCTTTTTTTTTTCATAGAAACCATTAGGTACTATAGGTCTAGTGGAATGATTATAAACATATGTCAGTTAATTTCCATTTGTTTAAACAAATTCTATTTGTTTAAATAATTCGTTTGTCTCGAAAATCCGTCTGAATTGTGTTTTCTGAATTCGAAATGGCAAATTATTATCTTCGAGTGACATTATCCATTACAAATTTTTCTGCCTATTGTTTAAACAATCAATTATTATTCATTTTCAACTTTTTTCCTAATTATGGTAGAAAATTCAGCATTTTTGTGAAATTAACTTATAAAATTCATGTTTGAGATATCTTGCCTATATTATCTAATACACCCACATTGTTTAAACAAATTCCATTTGTGTAAACATTTTTTTGCAATTCACCTTTAATTCATTTATTTTTTATATCGGTCTGACCAACTGTTATTCTCCAGTGACATCATTTATATATTGGGATGATATCCATTGATTATATAATAAAATCACATTCGTTTTCATTATCATATATTCGAAAAATGTAGTTGTTCTAAAATCCTTTCTTTTGGAAAGTTGGAGTCATTCCTTTTAAAAATATTAAATTGCCTAAAGTCAACCCATTTTATTAATGACATTTTGTTTCTCCATTTCTTATTCTGATTTCCTGCCACTGTGTGTCGCATAATGTTGATTTCTTGCTGTCTGGAAACTGTTCTTTGTAGTCTAATTTGATGAACTATTGAAAATAAATAAAATTTTATTATTTAAACAATGGAAATCATCCCAAAATATAAATAATATCACTTGAGAATAACAGTTGCCAGACCGATTTTCAAAAAATAATTTTAGTTGAATTGCAGAAAACTGTTTCGGCATTTGTTTCAACAAATGTTGGTTTATTAGATAATAAACCAGGCAGGATATCTTGAGCAAGAAATTTGTAAGTTAATTTTACAAAAATCAACTTAACATAATTAGAAAGACAGTTGAAAGTGAATTATATTTAATTGTTTAACCAATATGAAGAAATTGTGTAATGAATAATGTCACTATAAGATAATAAACTGCCATTTCGAACTCAGAAAACTAAATCTTCCACTAGACTTACAGCAATGATATCTATGAGAAAAAGACAATAAAATGATTAGAAGGGATAATTTTCTGAAGAATGTACATTCTTTCATTTGAGCGCAGTTTTCAGGGAACTATGGGGGTGGGTTTGGGGCGCCAAATCCGTATGTATAATAGGGTAAATTCTTCTTTTTAAAGTCCTGTGTAAGTCCTATAACTTTAATGTTAAGTTTTCCCAAACTCCGAACAATTATTCAAAAAATAACAAAAAATGTTTTTTCCCATGCAATTTCCCATCTTAATTTTAAGCATCGATAAACCGCATAAAAATAAAAATTTCGAAAGAAAATACGGGTCTACTTTTTGGATTTGGAAACAATTTGGGGGATCGTTGCTTTCTAAATAAAAATAACAACCATAGAGTCCATAAGCAAAAGTGTGCTATGTAATAACAATAACAAAACGCAAGGGGGGGCAGCTGCCCCCCATTGCAGTGCAGTGCAGTGCTTAAGCTATCTCTTTCTATCTCATAGGGTACTATCACCGTATGCGGTTTGAATTTAACTTTTTTATATGTAATATCGTTTTCATTTTAATTGGAACAAATTAATCAACCCTTAACTCTTGCAAAGACTTAAATACATGAGATAATAATCGCAGATTTAATAAAAGTTCTATTTTATTCATTTATTTCGCCTAATTAAAATTTACAGAGAAATTTAATTAGAATTTACTAGGTACTATAAAAAACGGGGATACTCTAATTTTCACTGATTAAACTAGGCACAAAACTAGGGTTGGTAATGCCATGTCAGTACGTTTGTCATGTCATATTAATATCATCTTGAATTTTGACGTAATAAATAAAAATGTCGCAATTGAATGAATTTTAGAAGGCAAATTCAAACTCGACTACATGATACAATCAACATTCGAGAAATTGTTATTGAATTAAGAGTCGGCGAAAATACCGCGAAGAATAAAATTGATGGAACCGGAACAAAATTGTAGGTTGACAAATACTGTCAGAGTTTAGACATCATAGGTTAACACATACTGTCAAAGTAAATGCTACACAACTAAAATTGTTGAGAATATAAGTGCCCAATTTCACTTTACTGTCCCCGTTTTTTATGCTCGCGATGGTACTCTCAAATTATATATATTAGTAGTTATTCTTTAATTTGAAACATTTGCTGTTCAATCACTAAATGCTCTTTGTATTATTGAATTAAGGAAACGCATTCTGACATTAAAAGTAGTCCAGATGATGCCGATTATATTTATTCGAAAATATTAATATTTATAAATTATTTTTCACATTTTAAAATTTTAATCGTTCGAAATGTGTATACATTGGGCGCGTAAAGTAAGGAAAAATGACACAATGACTGAAATGGTTTGTTATTTGAAAAATTTCGTCGATTATTAATTATCAAAATATACAGGGTCCTGCAACTAAGCTCCCGTCTTCTGTAGCTCACTTACTCATTAAGCTAAGAGTTTGACATTTTGCAGGCTTACCCTGTACTTCAAGGTACAATTCAAGAAAATATTTTTTATTATACAGGGTGTTCCAAAAATGTGCAACGCCATGGTAATATATTTTTTAAATTGCAATCTATATATTTTTCTACACATTTGGAAGCCTTTTATGGTTGCCTACATATCACCAAAATTTTATTGAAATCGGTTGAGTGACCGCAGCGGAAAAAAATAAAAACAAAAAAAAATTGATTTTGCATCGTAGGCTTTAAAAATCAATAAAAACCACAAAATGCACCTCGTTAATAAAATTTTGCGACGTGCTTATTAAGTTAGATGTAATAGTCTCGTTAACCAAGTGACATTGATCCAAATTATACAGGCTGACCAAAATCGAGTGTCAAACCTGTCAAACTTCAAAGCGTGTTATTGTTCTTATTTTAAATTGGAACCCATAAATTTTTTTATGTAAAATGATGCAGAATTAAAAAATAAACATTGTTTCTAAATACAACCCCATAACAATTCCCAATATTTTAAAACTCATTCGCCAAAAACTCATTTTTCAACGTTTCCAACGGCAATTTTAGATAATAAATATCGTACGCGGCTTTGAAAAACAATTTATTTTTTAAAAAATAAAAGACGTATTTTAGATTTGAGTGTACTTAATTAAGTAGTTATTCAAATGCTAAATTTACTGCATAATTTACCTATAGCGGTAAGGACGGAAATGTGGCTATAGGTAAATTTTGCAGTAAATTTAGCAATTGAATAACTACTTAATTAAGTACAGTAAAATCTAAAATACCTCTCTGCGTTATATTTTATGTAATAAATTGTTTTTCAACGCCACGTACGATATTTATTACCTAAAATTGCCGTTGGAAACGTTGAAAAATGAGTTTTTGGTGAATAACATTTAAAATATTGGGAATTGTGATGGGGTTGTATTCAGAAACAATATTTATTCTTTAATTCCGCATCGTTTTACCTAAAAAAATTATGGGTTCCAATTTAAAATAAGAACAATAGCGCGCTTTGAAGTTTGACAAGTTTGACACTCGATTTTGGTCACCCTGTATAAGTTGGATCAATGTCACTTGGTTAACGAGACTATTACATCTAACTTAATAAGCACGTCGCAAAATTTTATTAACGAGGTGCATTTTGTGGTTTTTATTGATTTTTAAAGCCTACGATGCAAAATCATTTTTTTTTGTTTTTATTTTTTTCCGCTGCGGTCCCTCAACCGATTTCAATAAAATTTTGGTGATATGTAGGCAACCGTAAAAGGCTTCCAAATGTGTAGAAAAATGTATAGCATGCAATTTAAAAAAAATATATTACCATGGCGTTGCACATTTTTGGAACATCCTGTATAATAAAAACTAATTTCTTGAATTGTACCTTGAAGTACAGGGTAACCCTGCAAAATGTCAAACTCTTAGCTTAATGAGTAAGTGAGCTACAGAAGACGGGAGCTTAGTTGCAGGACCCTGTACATATTTACATCAAACTTAATTTCCGACTTTTAATTGTTTTCGACTTTTGACGCCATCGACGCTTACAACATGACAACCCCATATTCTTTTGTAGTGATATTGATAGGTCTGTTAATTGTAAAGCAAAACATTTAAAAAAAATCGAGAAAAAGACTTAGTACATATTATATTGATAAGTTTTTGTTTGTTACTGGTAAGCGAATAGGCGTTTCCAAAAGCTCTTGCCGGGTTATTGCGTTTTTTACGTTTTTTATGAAGCAGTTCGCACCCCACCTAAAGAATCGCTGTAAATGCGTCAAAAACATTTGGGAACAATTTTTTGCAATATCACGTAAAAATACAGAGATTTAGGTTTACTATGAGACCATTTTGAGGTTTCTAGGACAATGGGTTCAGCTGGAATAAAATAAAAAAGCGAAACACTACTGCCTTCCGCTATCTACCGATGGTAGTCAGTCAGTGACACATTGTCCACGGTATCGCTCTGTCTCTTTTGCTTGCGCCTGCAACACTTCTCGCCAGCCAATATAAATCGCGGGTCCTTTCCAGTTATACGTAGTATATACTGTTCACTGCCTTAAACGTTGACAGGATCTGATTGTGAAAAAATACGTTGGCCAAGTAAAATTAGGATTTCACTTCGGAAAATGTGCAACCCAGCTGGATATTTGTATAAACCTTCGGTTGGCCACTACAAATAATGAGTAAGATGACCGAACGACGTTTCTGTTGATCATACGTCAATGAGCTGAAATCTCTAAATCTGTTAATTTTCAACAAAAAATATCTATACATTGTTTCAGTGCGAGTTAGCGTTTTCAAGTTATTGGTCTTTAAAAACCTCAAAAGCGCGTACGAGAAACAACGTATTTCTGTGCAGGAAAAACCTTTCCGCTACCCAAGTTATTGATAACATGGCTGATCATCATATTTATTAAGAAGAAAAACAATGGCGTGTAGTTAACAGTTAACCATTTCCGAGATGTGTTCTTCAGAAGGCCAAGATAAGTTACCCTGTTCATCGATGTAAGACACCCAATCCGCTCCCATTATTGCTTATCTCCAACACCAACTGCAATGGGATGCAGGTAAACAAAGTAAGTCAATTGGTACCAGACGAAAACCAGCCCAGGTGGATGTTTAAACAACCACTCCCATTTCCCAAAAGATTGACATGGTGGTTGCTTTGAAGAATAGGGCGCTTAGACTATCGCATGAAGATTTCTACAACGAAAACAGGAAACAGTTGTTCAATATATTTCGGAAGAATGACTATCCTGTAGTCGTTCTGCAAAGGCTTATTTATGATACAAACGCGAGGAGAAGAAGGACGACAGGTCAGTATACAGAAGGCTTCCTTTTGTTCGTGGTACTAAACTACTAAACTGTACCAAACTACTAGCCGTGTGCGTACGAGCCTTTAGAGAGTCTGGTGCGCCTTTCGTGATTGTAAATAACAGCCAGACTTGTTTACTTCCATGACATTATAGTATAATCTACCATGTGAAAAATTTTCAGAACTGGGAAGATAAAATCAACAATTTTCTATGTTTGCAATTTTGAAAATGCAACCAGACTCATTTGCCAATTTCGTAAATCATCCAGACTTATTTTTAATTATAGTTAATGATAGTATCAATTTATACGATAAATTTGAAGCATGTAAAAATAAGGGTTAGTGATCCGAAAAATCAGTCAAATTTTCTAAACCGCAAATTTTCAACCAGACTTACTTTCTACAGCTTGAGATAAGCCAGATTGCTTTTTTCGTTTCATGGCCTACTTTAGTACATGCAAAAGGTTTATAACGGGGAAAATAAACCGACTCATCTATTTTTGTATCTTTGAAACCCATGGAAAAGCTTTTGCGAGGTTCAAAAACTCTTGATTAGTATCACCAATTGACCAAACTAATATACATACACCGACTGGGAAAATAAGGTCCAAAAAATTCACTGCCTCCTGGACTATTATATCGTCTTCAATGAAACCGAACAATGTTTACATAACGATGGCAACGCTGTACTTGCAAAAGCCGATAACAACGTTAGAATAGTTATTATAGAGAGACAAACATACATCAACAACACCTTAAATTTCTTAAATGAAAACAATTGGTGGAAATTACAAACACCACACAGGGGGTCATTTGTAAGTGAGGTATGCACGAAGAGCCCAGAATTATGTTCATAGTAAGTAATATTTTGGTACGTACTAATAAAAATATGATATGTATAGGTACGTACTGTTGATACGTCAACTTTTCATGATCCTGGTCGTTTCTAACCACTCGCCCATTCCATTACAATATACAGCTAAGAGAAATGGGAGCTGAATACTGGTGGTGTTGCGATCGTTCGTGTATATAGCTTCTTGTCATGCAAGCAGATTACGGAAACTTCATATTTTCAGCGAGCAATAATGCTGAAATATAATGGTATTAATGGGTCCAGTTTTGGCCTTATTTATTCCCCTCGTTTACACCAGAGTCTCGTGTCCATAACTATGTGAATGTATTATTTATTATATAGAACACAACACGCTCAATAGCAACTCGAGAACGATCGTAATACGATTACAACGAATAATAGTATGGTGTATATTATTTTGCACAAATTTGTGCCAAATAATAATATCAAATGGGAATCCCGATAATCTAACAGCATTTTTTTATAGATTCGATAATCGTATTATATAAAAACCGAGTTTAATAAGCCTTATGCGTACTTGTAAGTATGCAATGCAGCGCAAGAAATCTATGGAAAACGACCTTTTCTAGGCACTTTCTATTCACAAAATCCACAAATTGAATTCTCAGCTCGGCAACCATCGATAAGGTACAGCGAATTACCGACGTTATAGAAAAGGCACTTACGGAAAAGAAAATTGCTCAGCAATATTTTTAGACATGGCACAGGCTTTCGATAAGATGTGGACTCTTCCAAAAGCTGGCACAGCAGCTTGCTACTGAATATGCCGAACTGTTAAAATCACATCTGAAGAACCGATACTTCAGGTTGAAACAAGATGACGAATACTCTTCAACCTACGCAATATCAATACCGGAGTACTACAAGGTAGTATACTGGGACCACTTTTGTAGCTACTGTATAATTATGATATTCCTATTCGGGAAGAAAGCACAGTGACAACACATGCAGATGATACTGCTATGTTGGAGATTACTAACCCTTTTAACTGAACTACACCTTTAAGCATCGACTATTTCAAGCCAGGGTTGAAGTAGTCCATGTTTTACAACATTATAAACGATAAACGAAAAACGATAAACGATAAACGTCAAACGATAAACGATAAACGATAACCGGTAAACGATAACCGGTAAACGATAACCGGTAAACGATAAACGATAATCGGTAAACGATAAACGATCAACGACAAACGATAAACGATAAACGATAAAAGATGAACGATAAACGATAAACGATAAACAATAAACGATAAACGATAAACGATACATGGACAAGTGTTTTAAAATATTTGTTTTAAAACGTGTCTAAAAACAAATATTTTGTTTTAAGTCATTTTATTTTACACATGTTTAAAACAGTTTGTTTTAAATATATAAAACATTGTGTTTTAAAACATGTTTTAAACATGATTTAAAACAAATATTTTCTTTTAAACATGTTTAAAATAGTTGGTTTTAAATGTTTAAAACATGTGTTTTGAACTACCGAAATTTGAACAACATATTTAATTATTTAATCAGCATTGTATGCTGGTCTTCAAACTTTTTTATGCTTGGAGTAATCAAAAAATCTAAAATTATTTAAATATTGTATTTATTAATGACAAAAAGTTCATTATAAAATACAATTGTTATTCCTTATTTAAAACATGTGTTTTTTGTGATTTCAAACCATGTTTTTTTCATGTTTTAAACATGGTTTTTGCGATGTGTTTAAAAACGTTGTTTAGTGTTTAAAAACATCATTTTATTGAAAAAAAAACAAGTTTCTTTTTCTTCAAAATAAACTTTTTTAACAACTCTGTTTTAAGCATTAATGGGAACGATATTCCATACGCGGATGCAGCGAAATACCTTGGCATGACATCGGATGCCAAGCTTAGATGGACAGTACATGTCACGAAAAACTGGGACCAACTCGACCTAAAAGCCCTGTCAGTGCAAAATTAGCTACTACTATAAAAGCAATTATTTTAAGCCAGTGGGTGTATGCCGTAAGGGATACAGTTATGGGAGTGCACCAAGCAGTCCAATATCAACCTTATTCAGAGGCTCCAAGATAAAGTACTGAGGACCATTTTGATGCGCCATGGTCCATAAAAACACCACACTTCATTGGGACCTTCGCATGGAGATAATATCTAGCGAAATATAAAATTTACTAAGAAGCATAAGCATCGTCTACTCCACCACGACAACTCTGAAGCCAGCCAGCTGTAAAGCCGGCCAATCACGGTACTGCGCCGCAGTACGATCCGACGACGATAGAATGAATTTCGATGCCGACGAAACGAAGATGGAATGATAAAATCGTACTGCGGCGCAGTACCGTCAGTGGCGGACATTATACAACAGCGCGAAAAAAAGTACCAGTTGTTGTATACACAGTAAAAGTGTATGTAATGTAAGTCTTAGGTGGTAGAAAGTGTCAATGGGCAAAATTGTAGAAATGTATCTACATTATAAAATCAGTTTAGGTTATAGCCTAAGATCAGACGGCAGAATTGCTACGTCCATCTATTTTTTAATCAAAATACAGTTCTTATGCACAATTGATAGAATGATGTGTTTCTGCCTGGTTGCCTAACATATTCTTGTATTCAAAATTATCTATAAAAAATATTTTGATTAAAAAACAGATGGACGTGGTAATCTTGCCGTCCGATCTTGCACTATTAAGCTAAAATAATTTCATTGTCATAGACTATGTCACAACACACCGTCCGAAAAAAATAAAAAAAAATCCGCGTTCCCCAAACGAATCAATACTTTACAGCAGTGATGTCAAACCTGCGGCCCGCGGGCTGCATGCAGCCCGCAACACCCTACTGTGCGGCCCGCAACACCCTACTGTGCGGCCCGCGAGCCCTCGGTAAAATTGTATTACAATACAATAAAATTTAAAAAATATAAAACTGATTTGTAACATTTTTTAATTACTAAGTTTGCAATGCTTCAGAGCTTCGGAGACGGAATTGCCCGACAATACCTTTCTCCTTCGGAGCAGGGACACTAGTTATTACTTATTAAGTAGCAGAGCAGTAACCATTTGTGTTTAGGTATTCCTACATTATTGGGCTTACTATAAATAGAAAGTAAATAATTTAAAGGTGAAATTTTCATAAATAAATCGTCCAAGTGCAATTTTCACATATTTCATGCATGTCACATGGGTTTTCGGACCATTCTATGCGCTAAATATGAACCTTGTGTTTAAAGGTCAGCCCACGCGTCCACTTGTGTGGTTCATAGTCGCGAAATTTTACTCTCAAATATGAAACTAAAGACATTTTACGACTTGTTATGCAACTGCACCCATTAAGAGCATAACACAACTTTAATCTTTTACTAAAAAAATTACTAGTAATACCCAGAAACAACATGAACAGAATGCCTGAAATACCGTAAAATCAACAATCATTAGGTATTAAAAATCGAAATTTTCTTAAAATATTTTCGTAAATATCATTTGAATGGGATTTTGAGATTAAAACTTTTGAGATTTTTAGTGTTCATGATTCATCATTCATTTTTCATATTCATCATTCTGGATTTAGAGATTGTGGATAATTCTGAACTAAACTGGTCAAAAAATTTAGGGGTTAATGAAAAATATGTTAAAAATTGAAAGTTGATTTTCTCCCCAACCGTTTTGATGATTATTTCACTTACTGGTAGCCTAAATCTTCAGAAGATGTACGGATGAAGAATTTGTATTTCAACTTTCAGTTTTGAGTATAGACAGGGTGTAAGAATGATGGTATGATTTTTGCCTGAACTTTGAAGTACTATATGGAGTTCCAGCTATAACAAACTGGCAATAACTGGAATGACACTGTAATATTTTTTGAACATGTTGATTTTCGATTTAGGTACTTCATTATCTTTGTTTTTAAAGGCCATACAACAAGGACAGTAAGTTATAATAAAAATGGCACGATTTCAAAGTTTGATAATCTCTAGACCTAATTAACTGGTTTTGATGATTTCTTATTCACATGTGAGTTGAATCCTCAGTTTTAAACATATACGGGGAGAAAGAATTAGTCGGTATACATCTTTTTTATAACAAAATATTAAAAATTAATTCTTTTTAAATATTTCCGTTAATATCATTTGAATGGAGGTTTGATATTAATAGCGTACTGTAGTAATTGTTTTTAAACATGCAAGGTGGAGGTATATAGTCAAGTTCATAAGCTATTTTGTATAAATTCAACACCTCCGCCTTGATTTGAACCAGGAACCCTCCATTATCAGCACCTGTATTAATTATCATTACTAAACCTAACCAAAATATAGTCGTCAGTAATGTAGCACCATTAGTCACGGAGAGGATACATTTTTGGAAAAAATACCTCCGCCTGGATTTGAACCAGGAACCCTCCATTATCCTCACCTGGATTTAATTATCATTCTCTTCTTTAGTTGATGTTATTTTCTATGATTTTCGCTAAATTGTAAAAATTTAATTTTATTAATTATTTTTTAATGTTCATGGTACTTTTCTTAAGTAATTCTAATTTTCAAATGAAAAATTTTTGATAAAAAATCCTTATTGAATTTTTATTTATTTTGTTAGCCGTGTTAATCTAACACGGTATTAGCAACATGGTATAAGAACCATTAAAATGAAAAAATTCCAATGAGACAAAAAACTGTTTTACCAGTTAATCCATTTTTTGAGTCTTTTTTGTACGCGGCCCGCCGAAGTTCAGATCAGAATTGTCTGGCCCGCGCCCTCAAATGAGTTTGACACCACTGCTTTACAGTTTTCAAATGTCTTTCTCGAAAATTTTCTGATTTACAGACACACAATTTGTACATCATTGCATCCAGAAGAAAACACTTCTATCACATTTTGGAGAAAAAAATTAATTATTGCTTTTGAAATACAAAACCTGACAAAGGCAACAGGTCCTGCATAGCTCTATCTTAAGAAAATAAGAGCAGGAGTGCCGCAGGGTTGTGTTTAAGGTCGGCTATTTACGTACTGTACACCAGCGACGCCGATAATTAAAATATATATCAAATAATACTTACAATTTTGTCTGTTTTTTTCTGATTATTTTATGTTTTTCTGGCTGTGGCTGTGGCATTTTTTCATTATGGTCACGTACCAAAGTAAGTAATGTATTTATTAATTTTGTTGTTGTTTAAACGCGAATATAGTAATCTAAATAAAATAGTTTTGATATTTATTCTCCACTGCAAACCTCATGTACAATCAGGGCCGACCGTAGCGTTTTTGCCACCGTAGGCAAATCTCAATAGTGCCGCCCCCCTGATTGATTGATTAATTACTTTTATAACAAACCAACTGCAAATGATTGAAATAACATTATCAAATAATAAATTCATGCATCATGAGATTCATGAGTCCTTGCGTGTATTATTTTTTATTATATTTTGCAAGACGCGTTAGCAATGTAGCGAAAATAAACATCCTACACACTACGTACCAAGATATTATTTTCTTGTCGAAAGTAAAACGTATTAAGAATTCTATAGCCCGAAAACTATTTCTTGCAGGCATAAGAATGTATTTTTCACCGGTGCATTCATGCGGCATTAATATGTTTACCTCAAATAGTCTGCCCAATATCGGCGTAGAAGATATTTTTACGGGCACAGAACTACAAGTTTTTGTCGAGCCAGCCGATGCGTTCGAGGTTCGAGACCTTGCAACGTGTTTGCAAGTCCAGATGTGCGATGTTACGAATCGACATTATCATATTTTCGGTACTTTCGGTACAAATATTTGACAGTGCTTATCTCGCAGTGCAATTTGCTTAGATTAATAGGATAATAATACTCGAAAACAAAAGACGATAGCTAATTTTGATTTTCACTTTTGAGTTTCTTTCAAAAAAAGACGATCTTACTCATTTTTCGATATCTCTTATAGTTACCGAGATCTCCTATAGTAACATCGAATTTGGCCCACCTGTACATACTTAATTAATTACATACTTACAAAATAGCTCTTTCGAACCTTTTTTTTCTGCAAAATCGCGAGTAACTTCTTTCCGATCTAATGTATTACTCAATTCATATTCAGGAGCCTTAATTGCTAACCCATTAAGACAATTTTAAGTAGACATGGTTCTTAAGTACTTTTTTCAGGTAGCAACAGTTATAGGCAGGGTTAGAAAAAACTGCTAAGCAATGCTTCAATTTGGCCCAATGTTAGGGAGGTAATGAATTTTTAAAAACGTCAACTGGACCTTCTGGAAACACGGTCTATGGACGCAAAATCATTTAACATCATAATTAATTCGCCCGACTATGAAAATAGTACCAATAATGCCATCAAAATGTTTACTGAATGAAGACATTATTATTGAAATTTGTTATAAATTATCAGTGATTATCAGTGAAATTTGTCATGAACTACGTGCATCAAATATCTCCGAAAGTATTAAGCTTAGCAGAACAAAATGTACACCATATTAAAGATGAAAAGAATTACTTAAAAATATTGAAAGATCTAGATTTGGGAGAAGGTTAAAAAACGGGGTTTCAGAACCGAAATATTATGTCAATATCTACACTGTTATGATTGATCTGTCATCAGCAAACTTTGTCGTTTTTGACAGATATAGATATTGACATAATATCTCTGTTCTTTACATTTTCCCAAATCTAAATCTTTCAATATTTTAAGTAATTCTTTGTTTATCATGTACCCAAATCTTCATCAAAATTGTATCGTTAATATGATGTATAATTTGTTCTGCTAAGAGTAATATTTTCGGAGATATTGATGCAAGCATTTCATGGGGAATTTTTTTTTGTCACTGATAGTTTTTAATTAATTTCAATAATAATATCATCAAAGACTCAGCAGCACATTTTAATATTATATTTGTAGGCGGGCAAATTATGTGTCTACCCAAACAAAAATTAACTAGCTTGCCATTTCGGCACCAAATGCTAAACCGTTAAGATGGAGGAATCGCCAACTTTTAAAGCGCTTTCTATATCTTTGGAATGTGCCAGTAAATCATTTTTACTTATAACATTTTCTTTAAGTTTGTGGATATCGCATAAAAACTCAAAAGGATCGTTAGGACTATTTTATATTTATCTTTTGATTTTTGTATAGGATCACTACAGTACAGTACACTTTCATATTATTTTTCCTAATTGATCATATTATTTTTCCTAATTGATCCTAATTCTTTATAAAAGCTAATGAGCTGTTTTATTTAAGTATGTCTATTACAATTCAAATACAATTCCTATTGTATTTGATTGTATTTGACTATTCCTTTATTTTCTAGATTCAGGCAATATTTTAGTACCTTTTTTATTGTTGCCTACCTTGCCTACCGCCTAGGGCCGGCCCTGTGTACAATTGCACCGCACGCCACTGACCGTACCGCATATAAGCACATTTTGCTACACCTGTTGACGTATAGCTCAACTCCAGAGAGTTGCAAAAAAGTGAATAACAATTGCCTAGTCCTTTCTAAAATAATGAAGCATTGTCAGTGCGGATTTGTGCATTAGGAACAGAGTGGGAGACTACTTGAGTATACTTCAATAAATATTAGTATTGAGTACGTGAGTACTGAGCGAAAGTAATACTCTTGAGTACTGTACTCAACCCGGTTTCAGTAGATTCGTAGTTTGAGTAGGTACTCAGTACTCAATGCGATTTGAGTATTATACGCAGAGTAGGTACTACATCTACTCAAACCGATTTAAGTAGTTTTACTCAGAGTACGCATCTACTCAAAACGATTTGAGTGTTTTACTAAGGGTACTATATCTACTCAAACCGTTTTGAGCAGTTTTCTCTATGTTTTTCTCTATGTTAAAACAGACCCATTGAGTATAATACTCAGTACTCATTAAAAATAATATTAGTATTGAGTAGAGTACACAGTCCTTACCGAAAAAGACTGATTATCTACTGAATACTTATTTTTTGTGAGTTTTGAGCATTTTACTCAGTACTCAACGTTTTGAAATTTGCGTATTCAGAAGATAACTCAATAATCTGTTTATTTTTCGGTGAGTATTGAGTACTCTACTCAATACTCAAAATTTTAAATTTAAGTATTGAGTAATCTACTTAGTACTAATACTCATGAGCAGAATTTGCCCCACTCTGATTAGGAACGATGAATAAAAGAGGAGAAAGTCATAACGAAAAAATGCATCACCACCCGAATGTAGAGTCAATTCAGATCATCGCCAACACTTGATTTATGAAAGGAGTCAATGGAATGTAACGTCCCTGAGAGAGACGCATAAAATGGGTGCTGTTAGGTTGTTAGACTAATAAAATACGTAGAAATTAAATCAGTAATAACTGGCTTGTAATTTTTTTAAAAACATTTATGTTGTTCCGTGTACTGAAACTAAATAACCAACAATTTAAAAATCAAAAATTATGACAACCTTTCCTTTTCCTAATAGAATATTATTTTTACTTTATCATACGCAGTATGTAAAGTATTGTAATCGTGCCGAAAAAAATTTTTGAGATTTTAGCGGAAATAGGTCTTTTTGGGTCCCCTGAACATTTTTGACCAAGGTACAAAAAATGTCTGTGTGTGTGTGTGTGTGTGTGTGTCTGTGTGTGTGTAAACGATTTTTGTGGCGACGATTCCGGAGAAACTACTAAAGGTATCGGGACGAAAGTTCATATTTAGAAGTTTCATGACCTAACTTAGAGCTGAAAAGCTTTTGGTTCAAAAGGGTCCAAAGGAACTGGTAGTTTATTCTAAGCCTTTTTCAGGGATTTTGCAAATGAGGCGCCATTTTTGTAATTTCGAGAAAATAGTTAAATGATAAATTAAAGTAGAGAAAATTTTGAATAATTTATGCCCATAAAATTTTGGGGTAAAATTAATGGTTTAGCTGCAATAGCAAATTCTATTTGATCGAGATCGGTCGCATCTGCATTGATATGAAATTACATAGTAGCCAGAATTTTGACAAATTTTGTTTGTGCTGTCACACTCGAAAGCAGCTGATTTCATCAGAGGTTGGAGAACCGCTATGGAACATTGCCGCTTTAGTGCGGCAAAGTACCAAATACAAATTTCAAATAAAATAAGATCACCAATTTGATTGTTTGTTGATAATATCAACCAATCTTTATATCTAATTCTAAAAATGATAAATTGAGAAAATTGTAAATAAAGTATAGCGATGAGTGTAGTTTTATTTTAGTATGTTGGTACGGATGTGACATCTACAGTGTCATGAACAAATATAAATCTCAGAATTTGAATTAATGACGTACGTCTACGTCACTACGTACACTACGTACACTACGTCTAATGACGTAGTGTAAGTAGTGCTGATGCTTTGACAATACCTACGATTTATCCCAATTAAATAGATTCTCAAGTAGCTAAACTATTCATTTTATATATTGTATGATAAAGTCATGTGCCTGGCAACATCAGATTTTTACTTTATCATACGCAGTATGCTAAAGTATTGTAATCATGCCGAAAAAAAAATTGAAATTTTAGCGGAAATAGGTCTTTATGGGTCCCCTGAACATTTTTGACCAAGGTACAAAAAATGTCTGTGTGTGTGTGTGTGTGTGTGTGTGTGTGTGTGTATGTGTGTAAACGATTTTTGTGGCGACGATTCCGGAGAAACTACTAAAGGTATCGGGACGAAAGTTCATATTTAGAAGTTTCATGACCTAACTTAGAGCGGAAAAGCTTTTGGTTGTAAAGGGTCCAAAGGAACTGGTAGTTTATTCTAAGTCTTTTTGAAGGATTTTGCAAATGAGCCGCCATTTTTGTAATTTCGACATAATAGTTAAATAATAAATTAAAGTGGAGGAAATTTTGAATAATTTATGCCTATGACATTTTTTGGTAAAATTAATACTTTAGCTTCAAGAGCAAATTCTATTTGATCGAGATCGGTCGCATCTGCATTGATATGAAATTACATAGTAGCCAGGATTTCGCCAAATATTTTTTTGTGTTGTCACATTCGAAAACGGCTGATCTCATCAGAGGTTGGAGAACCACTATGGAACGTTGCCGCTGTAGTGCGGCAAATTATAAAATACAAATTTCAAATAAAATAAGATCAACAAATTGATTGTTTGTTGATAAGAAATATCAACCCGTCTTTATATCTAATTCTAAAAACGATAAATTGAGAAAATTATAAATAAAGTATGGCGATGAGTGTAGTTTTATTTTAGTATGTTGGTAGGGATATGTCATGAATAAACATAAATCTGTCAGAATTTGAATTACCTTTTTAAGGTGCGTTTTCATTAGCGTTTCCAATAGAAAATTGCGAGTGACTTATGTTTATGTACATGCAAACTAATTTGTGTCATTATCACGATATGTAAGAAATTCTATAATTTCTGATTCTACCACCGCCATTAGCTACGATTAAATACCAATCGGAACGCACCTTTAAACTTGACGTTTCGTCAAAGTGGTACCAACCTAGCATTTACTATACAGAAATCATTTATTTATTTTTTTAAATACGTATTTCTTAAAAAGCAACACAATAAACGTTGATGTTGCTCCTGCCATAGCGCGACTCGCTCACATGCGACGGCGACACTCCGCCTTCGGTGACGCGCCGCATCACCGCTCGTCGCGCTATTCCGTACTTTCGGCATTTGTGACATAAATAACTATCATTCTAATGACGTAGTGTAGGTAGGGTCAAATGCTGATGCTTTGACAATACCTACGATTTATCTCAATAGAATAGATTCTCATGCAGCTAAACTATTAATTTTATATATTGTATGATAAAGTCATGTGCCTGGCCACATCAGATTTTATTTAGTTAAGTTTAAAATATGGACACCTGTTTCTTATAAATATATTTAAACGATAGTTTGTTCAAAACCAAACAACATTTATTTAAAATCGACTTTTTAAATTTTTAGGGTGTAGAATTATTTAGATGCTCTGGTAATTTTAAGAAATTTCCATTAATTGCTTATAACTCACAAATAGTACATTTTATTACAAGTTATTCCTTAAAAAATCCTTAGAATTAATGTCAGAATTAAAAAATATAAACATAGACAGGCTGATCTATTTGAAAAAGAAAAGTTACCAAATTCCCAGAATAAAATGAACAACTATATTAAAAATACATTTAAACGATAGCTTGTTAAAAACCAAAGAACTTTTATTTGAAAAGATGTTGAATGAAATTTTCTACGGTTAGCGAATTGTTTAGGTGTTCCGGTAATTTTGACGAATCCTGTATAACAATAATGTCACACGATGCAGCTTTGAAGTAGTGTAATTAGACTGCGTCACTCGAGAAAAGCATAAATTAAATTCTTATCGGGTCACTTTACATGAGCGATCATTTGACTTAAATTACTCCCTTTATATTTACACTTCATGTACCTCGATCAATACTTGTTCATAGCACTCTAATATAGAACACAAAATAAATTATCAAACTTCAGTCTCTTGACGTAGGTGTTCGTAAATATGCCACAATTTCCAGGGGTTAGTTTACCCAAAGTTAACAAACTGATCATATTAGTTTCCAAACTTTCAACGTCATATCTACGTACATATGCTCACGGACCTGTGTTTAAATAGCAAAGTCGATCATAACTACTCTAACTTTTTACTTACCAATGGATAACATTTCCAGTGATGGTACTGAGCCTCGTCCACGTTTTGCTCCAGCTCCTGGCATATGGTTCAATAGGGCATTGAATAAGTTGTAAAGCTGAAAAAGATATATTGTTTAAAAAAATTTAACGATAAAGTTTTAATAAATATAGGAAAACACATCAGTATGGTAAAGTAAGTTATACCGTGTCTAAACGGAAAAAAATATTTTTATGCGGACTTCAAATTCAACAAAAAACTAGTAAGAAAATTATATTTAGCAGGACGGAACTTAAAATATGTTTGGCGTGAAATTTGATAAAATGGCGTTAACCGATTTTGCCCATTCACGAAGTTGTCCTTTCGTTTTAAGAGATCAGGCTGTAAACCTGTCACCAAATTTCAGATCAATTGCTGTAAAACAGAGTTTCCCAATCGGTGCTCCATTCATACACTTGTCGTTATTTTTTAAGAGATAAGCTTGTATACCAAGTTTCAGATCATTTACTCCAAAATTACGGTAGTTATCGTGTACACCGAGAGACAGACGGACAGACGGACGGACGGACGGACAGACGGACAGACGGACAGACGGACAGACGGACAGACGGACGGACGGACGTACAGACGGACAGACGGACAGACGGACAGACGGACAGACGGGCAGACAGGCAGACGGACAGACGGACGGACGGAGCTAAATCGAGTCAGTTTTCAATGCTGATCAAACATATAAATACAATTATATACCTGCCACGCTTCCTTAAGGGTGTTACAAATGTTGTGACAAACTTAATATACCCTGATATATTGATTTCCGAGTGGTAACAGCGTTGATGAGTTTGAAACAGTCGACGTTTCGCGCTCTGTTGCAAGAGGCATCATCAGGACTAAGTTATCAAACCAAGTGCTAAGAAGATCTTCTTTGATTACCTAAGCACCAATCCGACACGGCCTATTTTTTTAATAGTTTTGAGTTGATGTTAAAAAGTTAAAATAAAAAAAGTTGAAAAATTCGCATTGCCGGACCGGGGATTGGAATCCCAGACACTCTGGTGGAACATCGCCGCCTTATCTACTCCGCTACCTCCACCAAATAGTAAAACTTCAATAACTGTTCTAATCTTTGTCCGATTTTCAGTTTTTCTCGGAACAATGTAAAGAATAAAAAAATATTCATCAAGACCCAACAACATGGTTTGGAGTAATGAAGGTACTTGTAAAATATCTCAGGCACTCCGTTACAAAACTATATCATTTCTCAAAATTTAGTTTTTTATTTCAATATTTGACTGAATTTGTGTAGATATTAAATATAGTTTCAAGCAAACCTCTAGACTTTAATACCAGCAGTAATAATAAATTCAAGACAATGACAAAAAGTAACTGATATATTGATAGGTGGAAATTTAATTTTAATAGGCAGGAGTTAACGTATTCTTGTTACATACTTTAATAAATTCGAACGTCCACCTTTTGTTTAAATACCACGTTGTCAACGTGGCATCAAATGAATATGTTTTAACATGTGATCATGTGAGATTGCGGCATATTCAGCCTCGCAATATACGGTTTTTTCAGTGTTTCTGGTGTGGTATTAGGCACCCTACAGTTACGAGTGCGCGTGTGACGGAATAGTGCGCGGCTCGATTCAGTCAACGCGTAGCTGTCGAGACGATAGTGCGGTCGGCGTTACATGCAGTTACAGCACGGACATACATACTTGCATACTTACCTACATACACACGGCATACTACATACACACACACCTTACATACACAGACAGTATAAACAATCATTCAGTTACCATATTTGCATATAGTTTTTAGTGTCGTTGATATAGTTACATATTTAGGTTTTGAAGTAAACCAGTTTACAGTGACTTGCGTTTTTGTTACTCCATCCTACTACATTTTGGCGACGAGGATCTTAGTGTTGTGTTGTGTTGTCCACTACAGACTTCAGGATGGCGCAACTCGAGGAAGTAATGAAACATTTCCGTTTCGACAAGTTCGAACCCGATAACGAAAAGTGGGACTATTACATACAGCGTTTCGAGCTCGAGTTGGAGATGCACGGACTGATGACTATTGAGACGGCTATATCGCGGCGTAATTTACTTTTATCGAGGGTAGGTCCGCATGTTTTTAAAATTTTGGTGGACCATTTTAAACCCGAGAAATTGACAACAAAGACTTATACCGATCTCGTGAGTGTATTAAACCGATTTTATGGGAAAAAAGTGTACATTTTCGCGGAAAGAATAAACTTTGCCGGGTGTTTTCGGAAAGAAACAGAGACAGTGACCGAATATGTGAACCGATTACGCGCTTCCGCGGGTGACTGTAATTTCGGAAACGGTTTAAACGAGAGAATGCGCGATCAGCTGATTTTTGGTGTAAATAACCGTGAATGGCAAGAACAATTTATCCAAAAACATTCATCAATCGAAACAACTCATGAAGAAGTGGAAGCTACCGCGGTTATGTTAGAACAGGCTTCAATACAATCTAAACAATTAACTAGTTTACAAGTAGGAAAACATGTGAACCGCGTAAACAAACCGGAGAGACATAGTGTTTCGTTTAAAAATGTAAAGCGGTCTGATAAACAAAAGACAAAAATACGCGAGTTGCAACCGGACATAGACTGCCTGTATTGTGGGAATTTGAAGCACCGCCAAAAGAACTGTCCAGCTTTTGGGAAGATTTGTAGCGCTTGCGGTGAGGATAACCATTTTTCACGCGTGTGCATCATATCCGGGAATGCAATGGTAAAGCAAACCTCTAGCTCAAGAAAAGCGAAATTCAGAGAGACGGTAAAACATCATGCGCGCTGTGTCCAGGAGCAGACTGACCAGGATAGTGATGAATCCTACGAAGAAGAGAGCGGTAGCGATGCTGAGGACTCTAACCGAGCTGAGGATGTAGTATTGAATATTCGAAAGGTCGGTTCCTCAAGTCGAGTGATGTTGCCGGTTGTTATAAATAATCGAGAAATGAAGATGCTTTATGATCCCGGTTCTGTGCATGCTGTGGTGGGGAAGTCAGTTTGGAAAAATATTGGAAACCCAATACTGGCAAGGACGCCTGATTTGATTGCGTATGGAGACAAACCCATCAAAACTTTAGGGAAATCACAGGTAGAAGTAAGAGCTTTCAAGAAAAACTTGACGTTACCCATATACGTGACTGAAGAAGAAGATGTACCACTGTTTGGTTTGGACTGGTGTTTGGCATTTAAACTACCCTTACCACCTGGTGCGACAGTGTGTCATGTAAAAATGGGAAAGACTGATAACACTAAAGAGGGGGAGGAAGTACAAACAAACCTGATCAGGGACGTGCTGCGAGATTACGATGCCATTTTTGAAGATTCCTTGGGTACTATAAAGGGCCACTATGCAAAGATACATATCAACGATGACGTAGAACCCCGGAGATTTCGTCCTCGTAGTGTGCCTATCGCCTTGCAGGACCACGTCTCTGCGGAGCTTGAGAGACTGGTTCAGGAAGGTGTTTTGGAACCAGTTGATACAACCAACACCCCCATCTTATGGGCTTCTCCCATTGTCGTTGTAATGAAAGCTAATGGCAAGTTGAGAATTTGTGCCGATTTCAAAATCACAATAAATAAACATATCCAAATCGATGATTACCCATTACCACGGTTTGAGGACATCACAGCGAGGCTTTGCGGCGGAAAACACTTTACAAAGATCGATCTTAAAGACGCCTATCTACAAATGGAAGTGCACCCCGATTCGAGAAAATATCTGGTTATTGCCACCCACAAGGGATACTTTGCATATAGGCGTTTACCTTTCGGCATCAGCTTCGCGCCAGCACTGTTCCAACGCACCATGGACCAGATACTTTCTGGAATAGACGGTGTAACGTGTTACCTCGACGACATTTTGATTATTGCACCAAATCTTGTCCAACATGCTCAAAGATTGCGAGAGGTTTTGCGTCGTCTTGAGGCAGCTGGTATCAGGGCTCAGAAGTCAAAGTGTGAGTGGCTTAAGAGCAGCGTTACCTATCTGGGATATAAAATTGACGAACATGGACTACACCCGACAGAAGAACGCATAGAAGCAATAAAACAAATGCCAGTGCCTGAAAACACCACTCAATTGCGATCTTTCTTAGGCGCAATTACCTATTACGGCAGATTTATTGAAAATCTTCATGTGACCTGCGTACCACTTCATCGACATCTGAAGAAGAACGTAAAATGGGATTGGTCGGATGAGGATACTGAAATATTGAACCGATTAAAAAAGATTTTGTCGTCAAGCGATACACTTGTCCATTACGACCCAGACAAGCCATTGGTGGTTTCCAGTGATGCCAGTAATGCTGGAGCGGGAGCAGTGTTGTCGCATAGGTCTCAAGATGGAACCTTAAAGCCAATTGCCTTCGCATCCCGTTCTTTCAGCGAAACAGAGAAGCGCTATTCCACTATAGATAAGGAAGCTTTGGGACTCGTGTACGCTGTCACTAAATTTCACCAGTATTTGTACGGTAGACGCTTTATTCTGAACACCGATCATAAGCCCTTAGAGCGGATATTTGGGGAGGATCGTCAAACACCCAAGATTGCAAGCAACAGACTTATGCGTTGGGCTATTACTTTAAATAGCTATAATTTTGACATACTGTACCAACCGGGAAAGGAAAATTGCCCTGCTGACTCCTTATCAAGATTACCTTTGCAAAGACCCATGGGTGCTGCTAGAGTGTCAGGGCATTCGAATTTATTGCATCTACGAATACAAAAGTTGCCAATTAAAAAACAAGAACTAAAAAATGAAACACGTAGAGATGGCATCCTTTCGAAAGTCATCGGATATGTGCAGACGTATTGGCCTGATAAAAGGAACCTTGATCTGAACCTTGTACCTTACTATGAAAAGAGATCGGAACTATCTTTTGAAGAAGACATATTACTGTGGAACGGCCGCATCTGCATTCCAGCTGGTTTTCGGCATGAAGTACTGGCAATGTTGCATGACGGTCACCCAGGAGAAACAGCAATGCAGTCCTTAGCGAAACTCCATGTTTATTGGCCTAGAATAAACAACGATATAATCCAAGAGGTAGAAAGGTGCCGCTCTTGTCAACAAGCAAGACGCAGTCAACGAAATGCGCCACTACATCCATGGGGAATATCACCAGAGCCGTGGTCCCGAGTTCATATGGATTTTGCCGGACCTTACGAAGGCAAGATGTGGATGATAGTTGTCGATTCCTACACTCGATGGCTCGAAGTGATACAGATGAAGACCATCACATCCGCAAAGACAATTGTCGCCCTTAGATCTATATTTGCTCGCTTCGGTCTGCCCAAATTTTTGGTTACCGATAATGGACCCCAACTGACATCGACCGAATTCGAAGATTTCTGCAGGGAGAATGGAATCGTCCACATAAAGGTTACTCCGTATCATCCCAAATCGAACGGTCTTGCGGAACGCGCAGTTAGAACATTCAAAGAGAGGATGAGAGCTAGTGACCCGAAATTGGATCAGCACCTCCGGCTGCAAAACTTCCCTTTTACGTATAGGAACACTGTCAGGAGATCCACAAATAGAACTCCAAGCCAATTAATGTTTGGACGTCACCTACGATCCCGTTTTGACCTGCTTAAACCTGACATTAGAAAGACTATGGAATATGAACAATTTACCCAGAAACAAAACCATGATCGCACATCGATCCAAAAAAATTTTACACAGGGAGAGGCTGTTTGGGTAAACAATCCACTGGAGAAAGGTTCCGTTCCGGGACTTATAGAGAAACAAACGGGACCCTTATCTTACATAGTCAACGTCGGTGGAGCTTCACGTCGGAAACACAGCGACCAGATGCGAAGGCGGTCGCTGAATCAGTCTTCTGAAAGAACTTCAATGGAAGAGGTCAGCATGGACAAATCTGAATCAGGTCACAGTTCCCCAAACGGCGAGGTTAGCATGTCAAATACTATCATTGACCATGAGACCCATGACTGTGCCGCTAGTCAACATTCCATCTCGGAAAACATAGATTCACCACCCACAAACGATCAGGACGCTGCTGATACTTCCCAGGCTTCGATGACACCCAGGAGGAATCCACCACGCAATCGGAGGCCCCCAGCCCGTTATGCGAAGTAAACCTTTTTCTTGTGGGGGAGGAATGTGGTATTAGGCACCCTACAGTTACGAGTGCGCGTGTGACGGAATAGTGCGCGGCTCGATTCAGTCAACGCGTAGCTGTCGAGACGATAGTGCGGTCGGCGTTACATGCAGTTACAGCACGGACATACATACTTGCATACTTACCTACATACACACGGCATACTACATACACACACACCTTACATACACAGACAGTATAAACAATCATTCAGTTACCATATTTGCATATAGTTTTTAGTGTCGTTGATATAGTTACATATTTAGTTTTTGAAGTAAACCAGTTTACAGTGACTTGCGTTTTTGTTACTCCATCCTACTACACTGGTATTACCAATATTTGTTTAGAAACTGTAGTATATCTTCTACAAAAATTCCGATATTAGGATATTTTAAAACGCAGAAAGTTGACAACTGTTACTTCTTTATAACAGAGTATTTAAGAACCACCGAATTTCCTTCTCAGGGCGTTTCAAGTCTATATTATCGCACCATTTTGTTGTCTGTTTCAGTAGAAAATTGCGTCGGGCGAACACAACGCAATTTATATTATACTAAAAGAGAGAACAAAATGGTGTGATAATAAAGACTTAAGAATTGGCGTGCAAAATTTTGTTTTCTTTTTAGTTGGGTTGGAAGCTGTTGTTTTTTATTCATACAAATGATTACAGTTGTAACATTGTGTTGATTCTTTATTTAAATATGCGTGATTGAGAGTTTGGGGTGTGCCAGTTGAATATTAGATCACTGCTGTCGAAGTTTGAAGAGGTCGTTAATCTTGTTTACTCTTATAGTCATAAATTCGACATAATAACGTGAAGTGAGACTTGGCTTTCCGGTGATTTTGATATAGACTCCAGCCTAATTGCGACAGAAAACTACGCCTTATTACGATATGACAGAAACGGAAAGGGAGGGGTGGTTGCTGCATCTGGTTACCATGGTATTAGCGGACTTCCTATTATTTATTGTATCCAATGTCAATGAGAAATTGCGGTGTTCGTTAGTAGTTGATAGGAAGGAGTATGCAGTGAAGGTAGTTTATAAGCATCCCTCGTCTGATAAAAATATGTTTTTAAATGAACTTGAAAATCCCCTTACTGATGTGGTTCCCACTGCAGATAGAATACTTCTTATGGGCGATTTTAGTAATGACCTGCTGGAGACAACCGCTGTGTCGGTAGTGGTGCTGATGAACATTATGTAGGCTATGAATATGCTACAGGTTGTTTCGGAACCGATTGGAGCACGCATAATTCAGAATTGCTGGGATTTCTGAACATGACCAGGTGCACTGCAAACTGAGTATTTTTCCTCCTATTAGATGACGAAAGCGTATATATGTTTGCTCATTCAATCGCATCAGGTATGAAATGTTTCTGTCTGACTTATTTTCGGTGCCTTTTTTTTGACTAGTTCAATATTCCCTGTGTACTTGATAAAGTAAAATTTTTGAGCGTGCATCTCTTGAGTGTCTTTCAGATAGATGGGCCCGGTAGAATGGTGACGAGACGGAACGCATAATGGATGACGGATAACATTAGGTACATACCGAGCCTGCGGGATAAACCATATAAAAGATATAAGCTTGATAGATCGAATGTTAAAATTATGACAAACAAATGCGGAACTATGTGGGGACGGCAATAATAAAGGAACGAAGGGCATACTTTGAACATCACTTAGGAACCTCTAACGGCAATACTTGGACAGCATTAAAGAAGACAGGAATTTGCAATACCCCTTTTTAGAGACATACCTTTTCAGCTTTTTCTGGCGAACGAAATTAATCAATTCTTTATTGATTCGGTGCTGGTCTCGAAGTTTAACACTGCCTTGTACAATTTTAAGTTAAACAAGTCATTAAAAGATTAAATCTATGGCTTTCTGGTTATGTCGGGCACTGAGATAGAGCGTGTTGTAGACTGAGTCCGGTCGAATGCGGTTGGTTGCGATGGTATTTGTATTAGAATGTTATGGTTGTGTTGCCCACATATAGTTCCGCAAATTTGAGACGTGATAAACACGGCCATTCAGGTTGGCATATACCCTGAAGCTTGGAAGAGTAGACTGATCTATTCGAAGAAGGCTACCTTGTCTTCATTTTTTGACCTGAGACCAATAAGCATCTTACCTGCACTGTCTAAGGTCATTGATAAATGTGGTCGCAGCTTAATCAGTACGTAGTGTCTAATGATTTGCTTTCTAACACCCAATGAGAGTAGAGCCGGTCGCTGCTTTTATCCAGTGAACTGTATATACTACGTATAACTGGAACGGACCCGCGCTTTATATTGGCTGACGAGAAGTGTTGCAGGCGCAAGCAAAAGAGACAGAGCGATACCGTGGGCAATGTGTCACTGTCTGATTACCGTAGGTAGATAGCGGAAGGCAGTAGTGTTTCGCTTTTTTATTTTATTCCAGCTGAACCCATTGTCCTAGAAACCTCAAAATGGTCTCATAGTAAATGTCTAAATGTCTGTTTTTTTACGTTTGTATTGCAAAAATTTGTTCCCAAATGTTTTTGACGCATTTACAGCGATTCTTTAAGTGGGGTGCGAACGGCTTCATAAAAAAAACGTTAAAAAAACGCAATAAACTGACAAGATATGCAGCTTTTGAAAACGCCTATTCGCTTACTACAAACAAAAAAAGTTATCAACTGTCTTTTTCTCGATTTTTCTAAATGTTTTACTTTACAATTATCTTTACAATTAACAGACCTATCAATACCAGTACCAAAAATATGGGGTTGCCATGTAGTAAGTGTCGATGGCGTCAAATGTCGAAAACAATTGAAAGTCGGAAATTAAATTTGATGTAAATATGTATATTTTGATAATTAAAATCGACGAAATTTTCACTTTACGCGCTCAATTTATTTCAATATATTTCGAATGAATAAAATTTTAAGATGTGAAAAATAATTTATAAGTGTTAATATTATCGAATAAATATAATTAGCATCATGTGGACTACTTTTAATGTCAGAAAGCGATTCCTTAATTTAATAATACAAAGAGCATTTAGTTCTTGGACAGCAAATTTTTCAATTTAAAGAATAACTTCTAGTATTTTATTTGAGAGTACCATCGCGAGCATAAAAAACGGGGACAGCAAAGTGAAATTGGGCACTTATATTCTCAACAATTTTAGTTGTGTAACATAAATTTACTTTGACAGTATTTGTTAACCTATGATGCCTAAACTCTGATAGTATATGTCAACCTACAATTTTGTTCCGGTTCCATCAATTTTATTCTTCGCGGTATTCTTGCCGAAACTTAATTCAATAAAAATTTCTCGGATACTGATTTTATTATGTAGTCGAGTTTTAATTTTACTTCTAAAATTCATTTAATTGCGAAATTTTTATTTATTACGTCAAAATTCAAGATGACATTAATGTGAGATGTCTAGCGTACTGACATGGCATTACGAAGCCCAGCTTCATCACTGCAAATTAGAGTGTCTTTGTTTTTTTATGCTCGCGATAGCACCTAGTTTGTAAATTTTAATTAGGCGGAATATATGAATAAAATATAACTTTTATTAAATCTGCGATTATTATCTCATGTATTTAAGTCTCCACAAGAGTTAAGGGTTGATTAATTTGTTCCAATGAAATTGAAAAAGATATTACAAATAAAAAACGGTGATAGTACCGTATGAGATAGAAAAAGATAGCTTAGCCCCAGCACTGCGGGTTGCATACCAAATGCATTTGCATCACGTATTGACGTGTCCTTTACGGGTCCTTTCCATATGCCAAAATATCATTTTTTCTGTGACGGAAAAAAAGTTTGACATTTTATCTCTGCTGACAGGTAATAAACTGTAACTTTTTATGAAATTACTTTTTTCCCAGGGAAAAAAATGAGTACTTTTTTCCAGGATATATATACCGGGTGATTCATCGAGCCTCACTATGGGGATCTCGTTTATTAGTGGAGATAGAGCCTATGTTTAAATTTGGCAAAGTTTCGTATTTTTGTGCTAATCAATTATCTGAAAAGAAATTTAAGCCGTCATTTTTCATTTTGAAGATATCCACAAAAAACTGAAATGTTAAGATATCGTTTTTAGTTTTTTATTCAAAACCAAATGTAGCTAGACATTTGAAACAAAAACATTGTAGAGGTACTTTTTAACAAGCAATGCGGTGTATTTTTTAATTTGAAATAACATCAAATATGGCGGCGTAACCATGGCCAATTTTTGTTTTACTTAATGGCGTCATGTTGAATTTTTGCATTCTCCGATAGTCGTGTTTTACCTCATTTCCGCAATGTATATTACCATTCTAATATGTATATGTTACCATTCTTTTTTAAAATATGGTGTAATAATCAAAAAACCTTCAGGTACCCAATTGGAGCTTCGTTACAGACCGCCAGAGTCGTTGCCAAGCAACGCCAACAAAATGCACTTGGATTAAGCGGCGCCCTCAGCGTTAGGTTTGCCATTTAACCAAATAAAATAATATCGTTGATTGTGGATGTAAAATGCCGACTGAGAAACTGAATTAAAATCTAAACCGATGACGGCAATTTGGAACTAAAACGCGTTGTAAAAAGCCTAGGTGTTCTTGTGCATGAGGCTCTATGCTTTCATGACCATGTTAATAATTGCATAAAAAAGGCATACACGAACGGCTGATCTAGAGTAACAGAAAGTATATGGACCGGAACACAAAAAGAATTATTTGCGACTCAATAGTGCTGGCTCATTTTAACTATTCTCGTGTCGTATAGGTGCTCGCCTGTTCTTACTGTTAGGTAAAGAGACAAGACACAAAAAGTTTAAAATTCATTTCTCAGGCTAATTTTTGGCATTAATCGTCAAGACCATGTCATAAGTTCCGAGACGTGTTGTGGCTTAACATGCAGGACCGGAGATCGTCACATGCCGCGGTTCTGTATTATAAGATTGTCGCTACTGGCAGGCCACCGTATCTGTCGCCTGGAGTTAGTACGAGATCGTATCTTTAAATATACGGTTTAAGGGGACTTTCACGCCACCTCTTCGTAAAACCGAACTATTAAAGGAAGCTTTACACACCAAATTTCAAAAGTTTATAACAGCTATATTGCAGTGTGGAGAGTACTCGTCCGCACGTCAGTTTCGTGTGAGGCTGAGGAAAGTTTTGGTGGATTGGTAGGTTGCCGCAGTTTATATTTGTTTGTATTTTTATGTCAGGTGGCAGATCTCGCTCTATGTTTTCTAATTTGTAATTGTGGAGCTAAAGAAGAGTCGATACTTTCGCTGATGCACAAAGTATTAGAATATTGTTATTTTTATGGTAAGATAGAAGAAGAATTACTATTAATTGAATCTCGCCATAGGATTGTTTTATCTGTTATTATTTGTACATATATTTACTGTATCCGAGATTATTTTTTGTATTTTTTGAGGTTTAAATGATAAGGATTATTATTATTATTAATTAGTTCTAACAATTTATTTTCAAGTTTTTGAAGGTATATAATGATACTGATTAATTTGTTCATCTACGACTCACATATAATATTGTAGGAAGTCCATTATAGCGAAGTGAAGTTATTACAGATGTAGGAAATTAAATAAAAGCCTCCTTTTTTTCTTCGCAGGTAAAAGATTTATTTACTACAGACATGTTTCGGCATGGCTGCCATCATCGGTGTATGTAATCTGCAAAAACAATAGGTGAGCGAGAAAGCAGGAAAAAACGGGAAAAATATACAATTTTAAGAAACAGAACAATACAGCAATATGCAAAAACTTACAGTCAAAAAATCGTAATTAAGGCATAAATAGAGCATGGTCAAAATGAAACATCGGCTCGCGATCAGGAAAACGTACCTAACAATAGAAAACGAAAACTGTAAAATACGCGATAAACGGACAGAGCACAACAAAATACAAGCAAATAAATATGAAAACTTACATAGAGCAGGCATCAGACATAAATAAAACTTGCAAGGTCTTCATGGAAGATGGATGTCAACAGATAAAATTAAAATTAAAGCGTACGCGAATGTACGAAAGTCGTGTGGAAAAAGGTCCACACGACACGACGGACGTTAAGAGACTAGGAGGAAGCCAGCACCACCAAGACATAGGTGGCCGCAAGTCGAAATAAAAAGAGGGGGGGAGAAATAACATTTGGAACGGAAAATTTATCAACTATCGGTCGGCAGGAAATTGGCAAAAACAAGACTCAGAGACACACGTAATTTAAATGTAGGAAAACAGAGGTTTGTACTGAAAATCAGTCTGATCATTAATCAAAGTCAAAGGTGACTTTTTATGAAGTTGGATCTGAAATTGTTCAAGTAAATCTAATTTGAAGCCCTTATGGCATTTGTGAAGTAGTTTAGCATCTTTATAATTAATAACATGACCAGTCTCAACTTTGTGTTTAAATAAATTAGATGTACTTTGGTAACAGTGTTCTCTGAGTCGCTTTGATAACATTCGGCCCGTCTGTCCGACATAGACAGCATCGCAGTTGCAACAGCTCACAGAATAAACACCACTCTCCTCCTGGATAGTTCTAGGCATCTGACGCTGTTTTGATAGCAAGTTGAACAGTATAGTTTGACTTTTGTTTTTGCAGATTACATACACCGATGATGGCAGCCATGCCGAAACATGTCTGTAGTAAATAAACCTTTTACCTGCGAAGAAAAAAGGAGGCTTTTATTTAATTTCCTACATCTGTAATAACTTCACTTCGCTATAATGGACTTCCTACAATTCAACCACGACTATGCCTCGTCAATTGTCCATAAATTTCGTAAGATGCATAGAAGAATCAAGTTGAGCGAGAACCACATCTACTTCATTAATACTTGCATCAGAGAAAACCTCACACCAAATTTCGCTAGGGTTACTTCGGCCAGTTTGGATTTTTCTACTAAGCAAAAACTTGAAAGAAGGTCTATTGGCAGAGAGCGGCGCAGACACTACGGCAGGATCAGCAATGACACCGAGACTTTGGCTTTTTTACACCGAAAACTTAGAGATTTCTATCACCATCTCCAAATTGAGGACATCATACAGCATGCACGTGGCGACGCATTACTCTTTTCCCAGGAGGACCTACGAAAGAAGAACAACAAGCTTCACAATTTACGATCTAGAACACGACAATCCTGTGGCGCTCGCTCGCAGAGTACACACCCTGGTAATGTAACCTCACAATTTTCTAACTTTTCTGATGTTGTTTTTGACGATGCCGAGACTGCTTTGTTGAACAGAGGCCATAAATTTGCCCTTCCTTCCCGTAATAACCTTGTTAACACCTCCATCGAGCTTGACGTCGCTATTTTGAGGCACCCCGAACGTTTTTCAATCCGTAATAGTCTTATTCCCTTTCTCAAAAAAGAAAATTCCAGTAAAAACATTCCGCCTCCATCTTTTTCTCTCCCTCTCTGGAAAACTGTTAAATCAATAAAATCTAAATTAATCGATTCTAACGCTATACTCGTTCAAGCTGATAAGAATGCTGGCACTGTCATTCTCCCTTTGTGTTCCTATGTTGATAAAACACTTGAATTTTTACGCAGCAATAACTATAACGAAATTAAAAAAGATCCCCTCCCCAATTTTATCCTTAAAACCAAACAAACAATAAACCTTTATAAAAGTACCCTTCAAAAGTTTTCAAATTATAGTTATTTCAACACTTCTCTTTTCATACCTATGAATCCTTCTATACCTCATCTTTATTCTCTTCCTAAATTACACAAACCTAACCTTCCTATCCGTCCTATAACTGCGTTCTATAACTCGCCAACTGTACGCCTCTCAAAATTCATGCTCGGTATTTTTGACTCACTAAATTTTGCTCCTTCTTACACTGTAAAGAATGGTCTTGGTTTTTCTAACTCTATCGTGAATCATAACCCCTCAGGTTGCCTTATTGTTTCTTTCGATGTCACTAACCTTTACTCCAATATCCCCATTAACTTTACACTTCAACTCGTCAACAACCTTTTTAATCAACACTTCCCCGATGATAATGATGCTTCACATCTTACTGCCATACTTAAACATATAATTACTCAAAACTTTTGCACTTTCAATAATAAATTTTACAAAATAGAACAAGGCCTTCCAATGGATCTCCCTTTGTCTGCTTTCTTATCTGATATATTTCTTGACCATATTGAATGCAACCTCATTCTCAACCCTTGCAACCCTTACCATACTTCTATTAAAAAATGGATACGTTACGTTGACGACGTATTTTGTATTTGGGAAGGTGATCTTCCCAACCTCAATAAATTTTTGGATTACATTAATAATTTATCCCCTACACTTCGATTCACGATGGAGTTGGAAAAAGACAGACTACTTAATTTCCTAGATCTGTCGGTCACCCGTTTGGACAGTTCCTTCAGTTTCAATATTTTTAGAAAACCTACCTCCCTTACTACTATTATCCCCTATGATTCTTGTCATCCCCTTTCACACCGTTTGGCTTCCTTACGTTTCTACTTTCGACGCGCCCTTACTTATCCAATTTCTGCTCATGACCGTAATGCTGAATTTTCTTACATCTATGATGTTGCCCAAGTTAATAATTTTCCGAAAAAGATCGTCAATAATTTGTTACATGATACTACAATTAAATTAGACCCTTTATACACCCATAATCCTCTCCATCCTATCCCTGTATACAAGCCATTTACCTACAATCGTTCTAATATCAAACTTAAAAAGATCCTTAAACCTTTCAATATTTTGCCAGCCTTCAAAAGTCAAACTATACTGTTCAACTTGCTATCAAAACAGCGTCAGATGCCTAGAACTATCCAGGAGGAGAGTGGTGTTTATTCTGTGAGCTGTTGCAACTGCGATGCTGTCTATGTCGGACAGACGGGCCGAATGTTATCAAAGCGACTCAGAGAACACTGTTACCAAAGTACATCTAATTTATTTAAACACAAAGTTGAGACTGGTCATGTTATTAATTATAAAGATGCTAAACTACTTCACAAATGCCATAAGGGCTTCAAATTAGATTTACTTGAACAATTTCAGATCCAACTTCATAAAAAGTCACCTTTGACTTCGATTAATGATCAGACTGATTTTCAGTACAAACCTCTGTTTTCCTACATTTAAATTACGTGTGTCTCTGAGTCTTGTTTTTGCCAATTTCCTGCCGACCGATAGTTGATAAATTTTCCGTTCCAAATGTTATTTCTCCCCCCCTCTTTTTATTTCGACTTGCGGCCACCTATGTCTTGGTGGTGCTGGCTTCCTCCTAGTCTCTTAACGTCCGTCGTGTCGTGTGGACCTTTTTCCACACGACTTTCGTACATTCGCGTACGCTTTAATTTTAATTTTATCTGTTGACATCCATCTTCCATGAAGACCTTGCAAGTTTTATTTATGTCTGATGCCTGCTCTATGTAAGTTTTCATATTTATTTGCTTGTATTTTGTTGTGCTCTGTCCGTTTATCGCGTATTTTACAGTTTTCGTTTTCTATTGTTAGGTACGTTTTCCTGATCGCGAGCCGATGTTTCATTTTGACCATGCTCTATTTATGCCTTAATTACGATTTTTTGACTGTAAGTTTTTGCATATTGCTGTATTGTTCTGTTTCTTAAAATTGTATATTTTTCCCGTTTTTTCCTGCTTTCTCGCTCACTTATTGTTTTTGTAGATTACATACACCGATGATGGCAGCCATGCCGAAACATGTCTGTAGTAAATAAATCTTTTACCTGCGAAGAAAAAAGGAGGCTTTTATTTAATTTCCTACATCTGTCACATATAATAAGTTCATTGCATACGTATCTATGACTATATAATCCCCATCATTATTCGCGCTAATGATTATAATGACACGTTGTATAATAATGGCAGGTCGTTCAAATAATGACCTCATTATTTGAACGAACTGTCACCATTATACAACGCTAATGTCAAAGTCTGTCAAAACCTACGTGGATGACAGTTATTTGACAGTTCGCCTCGCCACCATTGACAAATACATTTAAAATATTTTGCATAAAATGGAATTTATGAGTCGTAGATAAAGCGTCGTATTTGACTCGCACATAACGGATATAAATCGCTCGCATGATTACACGCTCGCCTACGGCTCGCGTGTAAACATGCTCGCGATTTATATCCTTAATTATGTGCACGTCAAATAATAAACTATTATAATTAAAAAGTTATTGATCTGTGTATTAAAAATAAATACACATAAAAATCTAGTACACAACTTATTATACAAATATGTTACATTCTTATATATTTTATGTCGTACATGATCATAAAGTGACATTCTACATCTTAGATACCGGGACAAAAACTGCTTCAAGAATTCTTAACGCCCGCGCGGGCATTAAGGGTTGCCATGGTTATATGTCAAATATCTGAAATATTTGTCATTCAAATTTAAAATTTTAAATCGTCAATATCGATTATTGGCGACTAAGGTTATAAGTTTGACAATTAATTGTTTGCATTGTCACTCATCAATGTCAATTATTGGCGATTAAGGTTATAAGTTTGACAATTAATTGTATGATTACACGCTCGCCTACGGCTCGCGTGTAAACATGCTCGCGATTTATATCCTTAATTATGTGCACGTCAAATAATAAACTATTATAATTAAAAAGTTATTGATCTGTGTATTAAAAATAAATACACATAAAAATCTAGTACACAACTTATTATACAAATATGTTACATTCTTATATATTTTATGTCGTACATGATCATAAAGTGACATTCTACATCTTAGATACCGGGACAAAAACTGCTTCAAGAATTCTTAACGCCCGCGCGGGCATTAAGGGTTGCCATGGTTATATGTCAAATATCTGAAATATTTGTCATTCAAATTTAAAATTTTAAATCGTCAATATCGATTATTGGCGACTAAGGTTATAAGTTTGACAATTAATTGTTTGCATTGTCACTCATCAATGTCAATTATTGGCGATTAAGGTTATAAGTTTGACAATTAATTGTCTGTATTGTCACTCAAACTCCGAATTGTTTGTATTGTTATCCCCTGATTTAAGTCTGCTGGGCTATTTTCTTTGGGGAACTGTGAACGACGAAATTTATCACGATACTCGCAGAAATATCGACGATCTACGGGATCGAATAACAAATGCGGTCAATGCTATTTCGGGAAGAATATTTAGAAGAGCATAACAACATATAGAAAAGCGGGCACGCCTTTATGCCTTCAAGAAAATAGCGGCCAATTTGAACAGTTACTTAAAAAATAATCTTTATGTTGTATAAACTTGCTTCTTTTACAATCTGAATGTTTCTAATCCAAAGCACTCTTGGTCAGTCCGGCGCCGGCGGTCTGTAACGAAGCTGCAGTTGGTTACTTGATAAGCACGACCGTCCAATGTTAGGAATATTATACGATGCGATATTTCTAAGACAACAATAATAAACCTTTACTATATCACGCTTTTCGTAATTGGTAAACGGCATTTTACATCCATAATCAACCAGAATTAAGGTTTATTTGTTTAAATGGCAAACCTCACGCTGAGGGCTCCGCTTGATCCAAGTGCATTTTGTTGGCGCAGCTTGGCAACGACTCCGGCGGTCTGTAACCAAGCTCCAGTTGGGTACCTGAAGGTTTTTTTTATTATTACACCATTATTTTAAAAAGAATGGTAACATGTTATACATGGCGGAAATGAGAAAAAACACGACTATCGGAAAAGGCCAAAATTCAATATGGCGCCTATAAGAAAAACAAAAGTTCGCCATGGTTACACCGCCATCTTTGTTATTATTTCAAATTAAAAAATTACACTGCATCCCTTGTTAAAAAGTACCAAAAAGTACCAAAGTACCAGCGAATGTTTTTGTTTCAAATGTCTAGCTACATTTGGTTTTGAATAAAAAATCTGATGTGGCCAGGCACATGACTTTATCATACAATATATAAAATTAATAGTTTAGCTGCTTGAGAATCGATTTTATTGAGATAAATCGTAGGTATTGTCAAAGCATCAGCATTTGACTCTGCCTACACTACGTCATTAGAATAATAGTTATTTATATCACAAGTACTGAAAGTACGGAATAGCGCGACGAGCGGTGATGCGGCGCGTCACCGAAGGCGGAGCGGCGCCGTAGCACGTGAGCGCGTCGCGCTATCTAGTTTTTGGCAGGAGAGACATCAACGTTTATTGTTTTGCTTTTTGAGAAACATGTATTTAAAATAAAATAAATAAAAATGGTTATATTTCTGTATAGGAAATGTTAGGTTGGTACCACTTTGACGAAACGTCAAGTTTAAAAAGGTAATTCAAATTCTGACAGATTTATATTTGTTCATGACATCCATGTCCAATCCGTACCAACATACTAAAATAAAACTACAGTCATCGCTATACTTTTCTACTCAATTTATCGTTTTTAGAATTAGATATAAAGACGGGTTGATATTTCTTATCAACAAACAGTCTTATTGGTGATCTTATTTCATTTGAAATTTGTATTTTGTAATTTGTCGCACTAGAGCGGTAACGTTCCATTGCGGTTCTACAACCTCTGATGAAATCAGCTGTTTTCAAGTGTGACAGCACAAAAAAAATATTTGTCAAAATCCTGGCTACTATGTAGTAGGTATCATATCAATGCAGGATGCGACCGATCTCGATCAAATAGAATTTGCTCTTGCAGCTAAACTATTAATTTTACCAAAAAATGTCATAGGCATAAATTAATCAAAATTTCGTCTACTATAATTTATTATTTATCTATTTTGACGAAATTACAGAAATGACGAAAATCGTTGAAAAATGCTAAGAGTAAATAGCCAGTTCCTTTGGACCATTTTGAACCAAAAGCTTTTCAGCTCTAAGTTTGGTCATAAAACTACTAAATACGCACTTTCGTCCCGATACCTTTAGTAGTTTCTCCGGAATCGTCGTCACAAAAATCGTTTACACACGCACACACACACACACACACACACACACACACACACACACACACACACACATACACACACACACACACACACACACACACACACACACACACACACACACACACACACACACACACACACACACACACACACACACACACACACACACACACACACAGACATTTTTTGTACCTTGGTCAAAAATGTTCAGGGGACCCATACTTTATCATACGCAGTATGGTAAAGTATTGTAATCGTGCCGAAAAAAAAAATTGGGATTTTAGCGGAAATAGGTCTTTTTGGGTCCCCTGAACATTTTTGACCAAGGTCCAAAAAAATGTCTGTGTGTTGAGTATGTGTGTACCCGATTTTTGTGACGACGGTTCCGGAGAAAGTACTAAAGGTATCGGGACGAAAGTTTATATTTAGAAGTTTCATGATTAAACTTAGAGCTGAAAAGCTTTTGGTTCAAAAGGGTCCAAAGGAACTGGCTATTTACTCTTAGCATTTTTCAACGATTTTGCAAATGAACCGTCATTTTTGTAAGTTGGTCAAAATAGATAAATAATAAATTAAAGTAGACGAAATTTGGTATAATTTATGTCTATAACATTTTTTGGTAAAATTAATAGTTTAGCTTCAAGAGCAAATTCTATTTGATCGAGATCCGTCGCATCTGCATTGATATAAAAGTACATAGTAGCCTGGATTTGACAAATATTTTTTCGTGCTGTCACCACAGAAATGTCTATGGCTGTACACAGAGACAAAATATGGCACACACACAGACAAAAAAATGTCTGTGTGTGTGTGTGTGTGTGTGTGTGTGCGCGTGTGTAAACGATTTTTGTGACGACGATTCCGGAGAAACTACTAAGGGTATCGGAACGAAAGTTCATATTTAGAAGTTTTGTTACCAAACTTAGAGCTGAAAAGCTTTTGGTTGAAAGGGGTCCAAAGGAACTGGTAGTTTATTCTAAGCCTTTTTGAAAGATTTTTCAAATGAGCCGCCATTTCTGTAATTTTGACAAAATAGTTAATTAATAAGTTAAAGTAGAAGAAATTTTGTATAATTTATGCCTATGACATTTTTTGGTATAATTAATAGTTTAGCTTCAAGAGCAAATTCTATTTGATCGAGATCGGTCGCATCTGCATTGATATGAAATTACATAGTAGCCAGGATTTTGACAAATATTTTTTTGTGTTGTCTCATTCGAAAACAGCTGATCTCATCAGAGGTTGGAGAACCACTATGGAACGTTGCCGCTGTAGTGCGGCAAATTATAAAATACAAATTTCAAATAAAATAAGATCACCAATTTGATTGTTTGTTGATAAGAAATATCAACCCGTCTTTATATCTAATTCTAAAAACGATAAATTGCGAAAATTATAAATAAAGTATAGCGATGAGTGTAGTTTTATTTTAGTATGTTGGTAGGGATGTGTCATGAACAAATATAAATCTGTCAGAATTTGAATTACCTTTTTAAGGTGCGTTTTCATTAGTGATAATGGCAGTGGTAGCAGACGCCGTTATAGTATTTCCAATAGAAAATTGCTAGTGACTCATGTTTATGTACATGCAAACTAATATGTGTCATTATCACAATATGTAAGAAATACTATAATTTCGTATTCTACCACCGCCATTAGCTACCATTACCTACCACTCGGAACGCACCTTTAAAGTTGACGTTTCGTCAAAGTGGTACCAGCCTAGCATTTACTATACAGAAATCATTTATTTATTTTTTTTAAATACGTATTTCTTAAAAATCAACACAATAAACGTTGATGTCGCTCCTGCCAAAAACTAGATAGCGCGACTCGCTCACATGCGACGGCGACACTCCGCCTTCGGTGACGCGCCGCATCACCGCTCGTCGCGCTATTCCGTACTTTCGGCATTTGTGACATAAATAACTATTATTCTAATGATGTAGTGTAGGTAGTGTCAAATGCTGATGCTTTGACAATACCTACGATTTATCTTAATAGAATAGATTCTCATGCAGCTAAACTATTAATTTTATATATTGTATGATAAAGTCATGTGCCTGGCCACATCAGATTTTTTTTTTCGGTATGATTACAATACTTTACATACTGCGTATGATAAAGTAAAAATTAAAAACGATATATTAAAATTTCAGTTTTTTGTGGATATCTTCAATATGAAAACAGATAGCTTAAATTTCTTTTCAGATAATGGATTAGCACAAAAATGCCAAATTTAAACATAGGATCTATCTCCACTAATAAGCGAGATCCCCATGGTGAGGCTCGAAATTAAATCACCCGGTATACCACGGGCATTACTTGATGTTTATTCCCTCGGGCGACTTAAAAAGCTCGAGAGCCGATAGGCCCGAGTCGTCACGGTCACCCTCGGGGCATAAACATCCGTGTAATGCCCTAAGTACATAAATAACTATTTGATCATATAACATTTCAGAAATCGCACCATACTTAGCGCAACAAATTGGATTGAAGATGTGAGTAGTTCGGTATTATTGTGGAATTATAACAACTTTGTTGACCACTCACATAAAAGCAGAAATGCAGTAACGCTTGAAAAATCAGTTCTTACACAAATGACAAAATGGAATCACTTGGTGCGAAAGCTATTAACACTTAAGCTTTAACAATACACTTTCCTAGCAACCGAATTGGCAACCATAGTGATACAGAATTGGACTGATTGAATGGTCGAGGTTGTCCGTGACGTACTTGATAAGGGGTATAAGTGGGAAAAGTCGAGATTTTCTTTGCTGAAGTCTCGAAAACTATCGGTAATTTCCCAGAAAATTAAATTCAAAATTATTGTTTGATACATTCTCTATAGAAACGGTTTTATAACTTCTTCACAGCAGTGTGCCTCTTTTTACTAAAATATACTACTATGGAGTACTGCGGTGGTAGTAACTTCCTCAGCGTTTCCACAATGTCGTCACTTTCTGGCTCGGGTGGTTTGGCAGCTATTTGGTTTGAAACCGGGTAGCTATAAGAAAAAATCTGATGTGGCCAGGCACATGACTTTATCATACAAAATATAAAATTAATTGTTTAGTTGCATGAGAATTTGATTGAGATAAATCGTGTCGCATTAAAATTGAACTAGTTAGCCAGGATTTGACAGATATTTTAATAGTCAATAGTATCAACAGCAGGTATTGTCAAAGCATCAGCATTTCACACTACCTACTGTCGTCAGAATAATAGTTATTTATCTCACATGTGCCGAAAGTACGGAATAGCGCGACGAGCGGTGATGCGGCGCGTGACCGCGCGTCACCGATGGCGGAGCGTCGCCGTCGCATGTGAGCGAGTCCCGCTATGTAGTTTTCCACAGGAGTGACATCAGCGTTTTTGTGTTGCTTTTTGAGAAGTATTTAAAAAAATCAAAAATGGTTATATTTCTGTATAGGGAATGTTAGATTAATACCGCTTCTACGAAACGTCAAGTTTAAAAAGCTAATTCAAATTCTGACAGATTTATATTCGTTCATGACACTGTAGATGTCACATCCGTACCAACATACTAAAATATAACTACACTCATCACTATACTTTATTTACAATTTTCTCAATTTATCGTTTTTACAATTAGATATAACAACGGGTTGATATTCCTTATCAACAAACAATTAAATTGGTGATCGTATTTTATTTGAATTTTGTATTTTGTTCATTGCCGCACTAGAGCGGCAACGTTCCATAGCGGTTCTTCAACCACATTTCTGTGGTGACAGCACAAAAAAATATTTGTCAAATCCAGGCTACTACGTATGTAGTTTCATATCAATGCAGATGCGACCGATCTCGATCAAATAGAATTTGCTCTTGAAGCTAAACTATTAATTTTACAAAAAAATATCATAGGCATAAATTATTCAAAATTTCCTCTACTTTAATTTATTATTTAACTATTTTGACGAAATTACAGAAATGGCAGCTCATTTGCAAAATCCGTGAAAAATGCTTAGAGGAAACAGCCAGTTCCTTTGGACCCTTTTGAACCAAAAGGTTTTCAGCTCTAGGTTTAGTCATGAAACTTCTAAATATGAACTTTCGTCCCGATACCTTTAGTAGTTTCTCCGGAAACGTCTCCACAAAAAACGGGTACACACACGCACACACACACACACACACACACACACACACACACACACACACACACACACACACACACACACACACACACACACAGAGACATTTTTTTGTACCTTGGTCAAAAATGTTCAGGGGACCCATAAAGACCTATTTCCGCTAAAATATCAATTTTTTTTTTCGGCACGATTACAATACTTTATCATACGCAGTATGATAAAGTACTTTATCATACTGCGTATGATAAAGTAAAAAGTGGAATCGCCTTTTCTATAGAATAGATTATTATGAGCTATAATTTTAAAAATTGTTTTGACTCTATTTAGGTAAAGCCGATATTTTCAGACTTAATCACACTGAAGTTTGTCTACCATTTATAATTACGTTCATGATGGTGATATTGATCGGAAATTTTGAGACTCTATTTAAAACAAAATTAAAGCCATTAGTTGTATAAAGAAAGACGTGCAACATGTTTGTATGGAAAATTTTAGGAACTCCTATTCAGATAACCATCACGTCGTCCGAAAGGTGAAACATTCCTAGGTAATTGCAAACAAACTCAAATTTTACATTCCTTTATTACAATCCTCTCAAATGAGACTTTTATGTAATGTTTAAAACGACTACGTAACGTTATACAGAAAGATCCAACTTTTGAAGAACTTATTTTCAATTAAATAACGATATTTAAGTTTAAGTTTAAGTTCTTTATTATTCTACTAATAACAAGCATGCTGTGTGGAATTATGTCATAGTAATACAATACATATATATCATAATACAAGTACAATAATGATCACCGACACGGCCTCTTCCCTCTGTCTTCACCTCGGGTGGTGGAGATCATCCCCGGGCTAACGGTATCGAGGGTTCATTGTCGTTGTTTGTGTGTACTGTTAGTGCACTATTCCGTCATCTAAACTGCTCCTGTCAAAATCATGTGTTTTAGCTTTTTTTTGAACGGGTTCTGACGGGTTCTTTTTTAGCTTTTTAGTGTTGTCTGTCAGTTTGTTATATAAATTTATTGCCTCCGTTGTCATTTTAAGCGTGTATTTCGTTGTTCTTGATCTCTGTATTCGTAGGTGTGTTCGTTGTCGGGTGTTTTGGTTGTGGATGTCCTCGTTTACTACTTAGGTTAGTTCTGTTTTCATTTCTCCTCTCAGCACCTTGTGTAGCACTATGATGTCGTTCATCATGAGAGTTTGTTTTATCGTTAGTTCTTGTGCTGTTGCGAATACGTCTTTTGTTGGTGTCCGGTGGTGGAGGTGGTATAATATTTTCAGTGCTTTGTTTTGCTGAATCTGTAGTGTAGTTAGGTTTTTCTGTGTGCTTGACCCCCATATCGATCCGAGGTAGTTTATGTTCGACATGAACATGGAGTGATAGATCGTCTTTTTAAGTTCTTTGGGTATCAGGTTCCTAATTTTCACGAACTTAGATATAGCTATTGCGTTCTTTTTCCTGATATTTTCAATGTGTCTGTCCCATTTCATGTCGTGTGTTATTGTCAAACCCAGGTGGTTTGTTTCCTTGGTCTCTTTGATCGTATGTCCGTTAATCTTTACGTGCAGTGTCCTATTGTTGTTGTTGTTCATTATAATGTAGTTCGTTTTGTCTTCGTTTATGGTTAGAGAGTTCTCTGCGCTCCATTCTTCCAATTTTTTCATGTCTATATTCAGATCGTTCTGAATGTCCTCCATGTTTGAATCCGTGTATGTTATGCAAATGTCGTCTGCAAATACGGACAGTCTGCCAATCAGCTGTAATTCGTGGATGTCGTTTGTGTAAAGAATGTACAATATCGGTGACAGATTACTTCCTTGTGGCAATCCAAACGATGCCTGTGAAGTGGTCTTATTTCGCTTCTTATTTCGCCGATCCGTACTTGTTGTGGTCTGTCCGAGATGTATGTTTTGACTAGGTTTAAGTTTTCATCTGTTATTCCGTACTGTTCCATTTTTTTTAACATTTTGTTTTTATTGATAGTGTCGAACGCTTTTCTCATGTCTATGAACAAAATTATAGCTACTTTTTTGTCATCTAGGTTGCCCATGACGTGTGTTACTAAATCGATTACTGCTGATGTTGTTCCTGTCTTTTCGTTGATTAGTTTGTTTTTTTCGATGTGTTGATCTAGGCGGCGTTTTATAATAGTTTCCGTAATTCTGTTGAGAGCTGACAGTTTCGAGATTGGTCGGTAATTTTCAGGTCTTGTATTGTCTCCTTTCTTGTATATAGGTGTTATTATCGTTCTCTTAAGGTAGTCTGGGTAGATTCCTTCGTTCAGCATTTTGTTCACTAGTTTCGTGATGATTGGCGTTAATTGTTCCGCGTTTTCCGTTAAGATATTGTTGGTTATCTTATCGAAGCCTGGAGCCTTGTTCTTTTTAAGTTTTTTTAGGATGTCCTGCACTTCGGGTTCGTTTGTTTCTTGAAAATTTGCGTTGTTGTTCGTTAATTTAGTGTTTCTTACTCCTTGTGAACTTTGCACTTTTGGATTGCATTTTTGAGCTAACTTTTCTCCAATTTGTGAAAAGTAATTATTTATTTCATTGGCTATTTCGTGCAGGTTTGTGGTCAAGGTTTCGTTATCCTGTCTTTCTTAGGTTTTGTTTTTTGTGTTTTTTTGCTTATTAATTTGTTTACTATTTCCCAGGCTTTTTACTATCACCTTGGATGGCTTGGAATTTTTTGTTGTAGTGTTGTATTTTTGTTGCTTTTATTTTTTCGGCAGTTAGTTTTTTTATAGCGAGGTATCTCTGTTTTAACCTTTCGTTTGTGAGGTTTCTTCTGTACGTCCTGTGTGCCTTGTCTCGTTCTTTTATGCCTTTTATAATTTCGGCTGTTATCCAGTTACTCTCAGCACGTCTTTTAATATTGATTTCGGTTTGGTGTTTTGTGATTATGTCTTCTATTTCTTGCGATAACTGTTCAAAGCTATGTATTTCTCTCCTAGTTTGTATAATATGTTGTATAATATGTTAATAACCATCATTGTATAATCATTGTATAATATGTTAATAACCATCATCAATATAACCTCGTATCATACTATCATTACATATTAACATACTAGAAATTATATGTACATTTTTATCGTTTAACAACTTTGTCAACTTTATCTCGGTTAATCCAATTTCTTCGGCGTTTTTTGATTTCTTATTTGAGGCTATTTTAATATAACCGGGGTCAATAGATAGTCAATATATTTTTCCAAAAATAAAATAGTGAATGAAATTAAATACTGCATGCAAAAACAAATGCATACTATTATTTTATTATATTCCTATTAGACTTACAGTTTATACCGTTACAAAACGACTGAACTTGCTGCTCGGCACCCGATGGACGTTCATCCAAGTTTGGCAAATTTATGTCCACCTTTACATTCGACTATATTTATACAGGGCGTCTCAATAGTGCCATCTCGGAAGATTGTACCTCTGTTAATGAAGATATATACTGAGATATATACTGATTTCCCTTATATATACAGAACTCCGAGGCGCACATTTTAAAATTATTAGCGTGTATACAGGGTGTTCCATAAGGTAGTACCAACCCCAACTTATGTTTTTTTAAATGGAACAATCTATGTTTCGGCACAATTTTGAATTCCTCGCAAAATTTTACGACAATTTTACAAACAGTCTTTAATAAGAAAGTTAATTCTTTTAAATGGAACACTCTATATCTAATTAATTTTTTGGATGCTACACATCGTTAGTTCTGCAGAAAAAAGTAATAGTAGACACTACTGCTAAAATAAACCATTCCAGAGATAAGTAGCCTTATTCATAAAAAATCGATGTTCTATCAATAAGTGCTTCTACACCTTCAACAACTACAACTTCTACAACTATTAAACCAGCTAAGTATTTACCTAAAGTACTGTTTTCTCGAATGATTTAATCTTTCTTTTTTAATAAAGTAAAACATTTTTGCACGTCTGCATTTCAATATTATAATTTGCAATCAAATTTTACTTATACCCTGTAGGCTATGAAAAACTGTGCTAAACAAGTTATTAAGTATCTGTCATTGGTGGCGATATTGTTAGGGTTGTTAAGTTAGGTTTACATAATTGATATGCTGTGGGTTATTGGCGAATGGAACAAAGATGCTCTATTGGCAAGTCGAGTTGACAGATACCACTGACAGATACCTTAATAACTTCTTTAGCACAGTTTTTCACAGCCTACAAGGTATAAGTAAGATTTTAATTCAAATTATATTAAATTGCAGTTGTGATAAGATGTTTTATATTATTAAAAAAAGATGAAATTATGCGAGAAAACAGTACTTTAGGTTAATACTTAACTGGTTTAATTGTTAATGTAGGTGTAGAAGCACTTATTGATACACAATCGATTTTTTATATTAAGAAGACTAGTCTAAGTCAGCAATGGTTAATTTTAGCACTAGTGTGTACTAGTACTTTTTTGTGCAGAACGATGCGTAGAATAAAAAAAGAGAATTAGATTCATTTTCTATTTAAAAAATTATCTTTCCTAGGAAAAACTGTTTGCTTTATTTTGCTGCAGATTATGACCACCCTGTACACAATTTGGATAAGGAAGGTATCATGATAATAGAATGTTTCTTGCGAAATAAAATTAAAAACTGTTATTGAGATATACAGTTTTTCTTAGACTACTATTTTTTTCATAAAAATGCCAATAAATCAAATAGTATAAGGTTTAGTGTAGGTAATGTTATGTTTCATGGGCGTAAAATTTAGCGAGGAATTCAACATTGTGCCGAATAATAGCTCGTTCCAAAAAAAAGCATACGTTTTCGGTTGGTACAACTTTATAAAACACCCTAATACACGGTAACAATTTTAAAATGTGCGCCTCGGTGTTCTGTACATATGAATGAAATCAGATTTAAACTATCTTCATTAACAGAGGTACAGTCTTCCGAGATCGCACTGTTGAGACAGCCTGTATATGGTACAGGAGGATGCGCATTTCTCTAAATATTTAGGAGTCTCAAATGAAAGCGCCCGCATTGTTTGTGAAGTGGCTCATTTTAATATCAAACAGGTTAACGAACATCAGATAGAACGTAAATGTCATATTGTCACGGAATATACACGCGTTCCTTAAACAAGCAAAAATCGAACAATCAGAACACACGATGCTTTGTTGATAACGTTTCAACTAAAAGCAAATAAGATAGTATATAAAATTTTGGTTTGTATTTTAACATCAATTGCTTTCTAGCTGATTTTAATCAATTTCGGTACATTTTAACTGGTATCGACTTCTCTGAATACAGGAAAATGCTTTTAGCATTAACTGACTTTTATTGTACCAGAATAATGGTTTATAGAAATTTAAAATAACTACTGGATAAACAAAAAGACCACATATTGTTGTGATTATAATACTCGTGCTCATGTTATTATTTCATACCCCTTTCATGAAAACGCGAATTATTAATTTTTATAGTTGTTCAGACAACGTTTTGTTTCATCACTGTCGCGTTTGTTATTAACATAATTAGATTATTTGGAAGTAGCATTACATGTTATCCCACCCAATGGGCTAATAAAATGGAATAACATGTAAAAAATAACGTTTATTTTACCTAATTGCCCCTTTTTTGTTCATTTATACCGGATGCCACGCCATGGATACCTACGCCTGCTTATTTTTTACTTATGACGCTGGATGAAATTTTTGGAAGTGCTAATAGCAAAAAAAAATTTTTTGGGATATTCTTAAGTATAGTATTCCGGAAATGACGTCATAATTGAAATTTTAAATCTCAGCCTATATTATTTGTGTTATTTTCAATCAAGATGACATTCTGAATACAAAAACATATCGATCGTCATAATATATCACCAAACCAAAAAAAAAATACTTCTTTTTGGTTATTAATCTAGGTGGCCCTGAATTTGTGAAAATAGTCAAAAATTGTTAAATCATCACTGACTAAATCGATATTGGCGGATGTTGTATTACTGGTGCGGTGTTCATGGGTACACCATAATTATTCGATATACAGGGTGAGTTATTAGTATCCCGGCGGTCGATAGCTACTAAATCGTTAGAGAAAGAAAAATGTTTAACACAAAAGTTGTTTGACTCACCAGTTCCTATAACGTAAAATTATTTTTTTTATACAAGGTGTTGCATTTAGGCGTGACGGAAAATATATAAATTTTTTTAAATGCAACGCCCTGTATATTTTATTATTATATCAATACTAATAAATTTGTTTATCCAACCGCATAGGTTGCTAACTGTCAGCGTTAATAGTTCCTGAGATATTCAATTATTTCCCCAAAATATGCCCGTTGCACGATCTTCTTTAAAACTATGTAAAAACGACATTTTTGCAGATTTTTCCGTTAAACTATGTCAGTCAATAGTCAAAGCCGGTAGATAGATGATAGTATCAAACGATATTAGATTCACTATACAGGTGTTCACAAAACTTAGTAAATTTGGATGTGTTTCAAATCGGCTTTCCTTGAGTTTTTTAAATAGAACAACCTGTATTTTATGTGCTAGTTGAATTGCCCATCAAGTTCCCTTTAATTTATGTCAAATATGTTATATGTCCAATTTTAGTAGTTTTTGTGATATTTACAATCTAAAGAAAAATGTGTAATATTATCTAAATATGCCATTATTTTCTTGTTCTTACTTCTTTATTTGTCTCTTAGTTGTAAATCAGTAAAAGTATATTCACATATAATTTAAGAAAAAAAAACTTTAATACTATTAGCGTTTATTAAAAAATAAATCCCTTTTTACTTAGTAACCTATTTGAAGCAATTCAGAAACTAACTATAAACACTTTATAAACAGTGCACAAGTAACTATTATATTAATTAATATTTAAAAGTTGTTCAAAATGACGTCCCTTTTCTCTTCTGCAAGCATTAACGCCCTGTATAAAAAATTTGAGATATTTCTTAACATGTACCTCTTATTTACTCTAAGGTTGTCAAAAGCATTGGTTATACGAAGTTTCATGTCTTCTGGTGGAGTAGGTGCTGATAGGTATACCAGCTCCTTCACATATCCCCAAAAAAAGAAATCTAGTTTGTTGAGTTTGGAGACCTTGGTGACCATAATGTAGGACCTCATCTTCCCTCATTTGTCACCGTTTTAGTTCTTGTTTTGTTTTTTAGTAAATTTTGATATTTTTCAAATTGCTTTTCCGTGAGTTTTTTAAATGGAACATCCTGTGCTAGTTGAATTGCCCCCTGAGTTCCCTTTAATTTATGTTAACTATGCCATATGTCCAATTGTAGTAGTTTTTGTGATACTTACAATTTAAAGAAAATTGTGTAATATCTAATAATGCCATTATTTTTTTGTTATTTTTTGTTTGTCTCTCATTTGTAAATCAAGTGATATAAACAGGGTTCGGTTGCAATTTGGAGAAACAGGTAATATTAATTACCAGCACAAAACAAGAACTAAAACGGTGACAAATGAGGGAAGATGAGGTCCTACATTGTGGTCACCAAGGTCTCCAAACCTCAACAAACTAGATTTCTTTTTTGGGATATGTGAAGGAGCTGGTATACCTATCAGCACCTACTACGCAAGAAGACATGAAACTTCGTATAACCAATGCTTTTGACAACCTTAGAGTAAATAAGAGGTACATTATGGTGTCCCTTATATGGGCATTTTTTTAAGTGATGAAAACGCATACCCTATAATTTGTTTCCATATACTAAACCTTACTCAAATATCAAATTTTAACTTCGATATTAATTTGTCCACTGTTTCATATTCCTTCAAGGTCTTTAAGAAACGCAAATCTTGATTCGGCGCCTTCACCGCCAAACCGCATTCAAGCCAGGGTTTCACATAAACTGCCACAAGGAATAAACAAACATCTTGCAACGCTCGTCTGTCCTCAACGCTCATTTTGAACTGAGACTGGAGCAAACATATTTTCAAGGAGTAAATTGCTCTTGCCATCCATCGTGCTTGATGCATTGCGCCAGGAGGTCTGATTTTAATTTTACTCTCGTTATCTCCTCCCAAGAAAATAACAGATAGTTCGATTAGTTCCCGATAATCATCACGTATAATGGATTTTTGCGTCACCAATCCGTGAATGGTCGCGTCATAAAGATACTGTTTGACAAAATCGGTGCACGTTTCAATAGCATTAGAATTAATCTTTTCCCAGTTGTCTCTGAACTTTCTGAACAGTGGAATATCGGGAGCGCTAGCGACTTGGTGAATCTTTGATTGAAACACAGTTTTAAGAACCAGTTTATAAACGTGATGATGGCAAGAAAAGAGTAAAAATTCTCTTTCTAGTGTTTGTTCTAACCGCACACAAGCTTAATTGAAGCGGCCTGTATTAGACGCTGTTGTGTCACAGCACATTATTTGTACCTTATCATCGAGGTTCCACTCATATAGAGCTTTTCAAATGGCTTTAGCTTGATCTTTGCCGGAAGAGCTGTCCAGTTTTGGTCCCGCTAGAAGTTGCTCCTTCTCTCCAAACGAAATAAGAATCGGCAGGCGTTCTTCTTTACAACTTCTTACATCCAAACCCGGTAACAATTTTCCATCCTAATGCACGGTAACTACTTCAGGCACGTTATTCTGAAAATCGGATTTTATGGATTCCGCTCTATCTTTTCTCATTTGTGTTCGAATGCGTTGAATAGAAGATTTGTTGATTGGGTAGTCATCGGAACTAAGACCTAGTGCTTCTATTATTGCCTGAAGTATATAAACAGAATCCCTTATGCTTATTTGACATCTGTCTAAAGCTGCAACTAACTTGGACGTGATAAAATCCTTCCTGCCTCTTTTTGTAGTAGTTGCAGATCTTACAGTTTGAGATGTGGTAGGTAAAGGTTCCTCCAGGTTTACACATTAAGATGTCGTAGGTAAAGGTTCCTCCAGGCTTCCTTCAGAGCTGGTGGATTGATCATATAGTTCTTGAGGTGGTATAAAGCCGTGCGAAGTAGAAGATGTCATCAAGTTCTCCGAAGACATTTGCCTCACTCTCCTTTCCTCTTCTTTTTGCTTTCTCTACCTTGCCCTTTCTTCCTTCTCAGCTAACTTCTTGTCTATACCCGCCAACCAACCTGGACGCTCTGGCTCTCTTTGCTGAAATATTTATCTTCTTCAATTTTCATTCTTGCGAGTGCATCAGCGTGTGCTATATCGAATAAATTAACTAAATTCCTTTGGAAATCTTCCTCGCGGCGTTTATAAAAATCCTTTGTTTTTTGCAGTTTTTTTGCAGCTTGCGCCAGACTTCATAAAGATTCATAAGCTGCTTCACACAGTTAGGAATAGCTTTGGTAGATATTCTAGTCTTTTCCCAGAATATAATACACTCCCGAATCCTTAGATTTGCGCTTTCACTAACACTCAATTTAACTTCACGAATGCTAAAAAATAGAACCGCGAGAACTTGACAGTTAGACGGTAATTTTGCACCCGTTATTTGGTGACTTACGTCACCAACCAAGAAAATGCTCTTTTTACTTCTCAGTCCCACTGACATCTTCGAAATATAAATATAAAACAATGCGCGTTGTTTACACTACAAGCCGAAACTGACTGTCAAATAGACTATAGAGTACGAACGTGCAGCACCTGCAACGCAGTTTGTACGAATATGTTTCTATGCAAGTCGGCACTGGTTGCAGTGCTCCAAATAAGGTAAAAATCGATATTTAAGAGTATTTTTGAGTGTTTTAGGGTTAAATGAACACACAGACTAGGATCTATGCGTTCAAAGATAAAAACGTTGAAATATAATGGACACCTAAATTGTTACATATTAAACGCCTATTTACATAAACTTTGCGGCCCTGTCGGCACGGGTTAACATTAACGTAGGAAGTTAAAATTTGATATTTAAGTAAGGTTTAGTATATGGAAACGAATTAGAGGCTATGCGCTTTCATCACTTCACAAAAAAAATTGCCCATATAACGGACACCCTAAGGTACATGTTAAGAAATATCACAAATTTTTTATACAGGGCGTTCATGCTTGCAGAAGAGAAAAGGGACGTCATTTTGAACAACTTTTAAATATTAATTAAATTAATAGTTACTTGGTGTGCACTGTTTATAAAGTGTTTCTAGTTTGTTTCTGAATTGCTTCAAATAGGTTACTAAGTAAAAAGGGATTTATTTTTTAATAAACGCTAATAGTATTAAAGTTTTTTTTCTTAAATTATATGTGAATATACTTTTACTGCTTTACAACTAAGAGACAAATAAAGAAGAAAGAACAAGAAAATAGTGGCATATTTAGATACTATTACACATTTTTCTTTAAATTGTAAATATCACAAAAACGACTAAAATTGGACATATAACATATTTGACATAAATTAAAGGAAACTTGATGGGCAATTCAACTAGCACATAAAATACAGGTTGTTCTATTTAAAAAACTCAAGGAAAACCGATTTGAAAAACATCCACACTTACTAAGTTTTATGAACATCCTGTATAGTGAATCTAATATCTTTGAATCCTATCATCTACTAGCTTTGGGTATAGTCTGACATAGTTTAAACGAAAGATCTGCAAAAATGTCATTTTGACATAGTTTTAAAGAAGATCGTGCAACGGGCATATTTTGGAGAAATAATTGAATATCTCAGGTACTAATAACACTGAGAGTTAGCAACCTATACCGTTGAATAGCCAAATTTATTAGTAGTCATACAATAATAAAATATACTGGGCGTTCGATTTAAAAAAGATTACATACTTTACGTCACGCCTAAATGCAACACCTTGTATAAAAGAAAATAATTTTACGTCATAGAAACAAGTGAGCCTAACAACTTTGGTCTTAAACATTTTATTCTTTGTCTAATGATTAAGTAGCCATCGACCGCCAGGATACTAATAACTCACCCTGTATAACATGCTGATTCCAATGACACCAAATAGTTTATATTTAGCTGAAAATCTTAACATGGAAATGTATTTTTCTACTCCTATTGAGGAATGCATTCATTATCATCAGTTTTCATCAAACAGTTTTAATCTGTCAAAATCCTGTAAACCGTCATAGTGACATACAGCTGTCCCTATATGCAGAAAAATTTATTTATAAAATTTCGTTGCATGGTCGTAGAAAAAGTATAGTATTCTATTCGCAAGTAATGGCAATTTCTCACTCGAACGCTTTGCAGCTCTCGCCTACGGCTCGTGCTGCAAACTTCGTTCTCGTGAGAAATTGCTTACATTACTTGCTCATAGAATAATATACTATTAAAGCAAGGAATTAGAAAAAAAATATTGGGTTAATGATCAAATTCAGCGTAGTAAACTATGGAGGAATGCTGACATCCGAACTTGGCACTTCTCTGTATGCTTATTGTTTGAGGTTATTGCATGGTGTTTTCGATTATTAGTTTATCATAGTTCGTTATTTAATAGTAGATGACGCGCAATACAGAGAACTATCAAATTCGGCTGTTAGCATTCATCCATAGTTCACTACTCTGACTATAATCAGTAACCCAATATACCTTTGTTCTATGTTTCTTGCATTATTTGTATTTGGTGTCATTGTAATCGGGAAAACCCATAAAGAACACGGGAAAAAATTACTCATAGCCAAAAAAGTCTGAAAAAACTGATTGAAAATATCGCCCAAATAATATAGTGGGTCACCCGGTATATATAATTTTGTAATACATTGTCAAACATGTTTTAGTTTCGCGCTAAATACCCCGAGCTCATACTTTAGCTATCTATCAATCATAATTAGAGGAAAAATGCGGTCCCAACATGTTTTTTTTGTCTTACTCGAGCACGCGAGCGCTCGAGCTACGATTGTACGTAGTAATGATCAAACTTTGGACTTTTCCGACAACTTATTTTACACGTCTTTGTTAAAATTTGCCCTTAAGGCACAGTTTGTTTAGATTCTTTATCGATAGATTCCAACTCTCTTGTACCTAGTCAAAATATTTATCCAAGTAAGCTCAAATGAAAGCTTTTGCTGTAATTATATACAATTTTAAGATTTCATTTTATCCTACTAAGAGATACCTGTCAGGTTGCGCTATTTTTTGCAAATCTTAAAGATGCCGTGGAGCAAAAGTGTCGTGATAAATAACTTTTCTTAATCTTTACTTTAGACTACTTAAGCAAATCTATCAAGTCACTTTATTTTAATATTACAAGATATTTGAAAATTCAGCTTTTTTGGTGCCCTTCAAGAATTCAGAACTGATGGGATTCCAAGTAAGTGTTCTTTAACCCGCGCCCGCCAGCAAAAAATTACAACCGCTCTATCGTAAACGACATTGATGCGATCCTTCCAAAGTTTCATATAAATATTCGTAAAACTGGGAGAAATGAAGTTTATGTTAGAAAAAAACAACAGCTTTCAGGTGATTGCTTGCATCTCCGCTGTTTCAACTGTCTCAATTGTTTCTTAGTTGAAAATTTCAGCAATTATACTCCATTAGTTGGACATGTCTTACATGTCTACACGTCAACAACTTCCTTTAGCCACCAGAAAATCTCTCCTAGCAGTGCGTCTAGGTTTTTTTTCAGTGTATCTAATATCCATGGGGAGAACAAACTGATGGAATCTTTCCTCATGTTCATCAGATTCTGATGCTAACTGTCTCTCAAAATAGTCAAGATGGCTGTTTAGGAAGTGTATTTTCAGAGACATGGATAAATTCAATTTAACAAACCACTACAGTAAATGCGATAAATGCGGCAATTAAACTGTGATAATTTTCTGTCCTATGCCTTTCCAGATTTTTTTTTTAATGTTTTTTATGCACATGATTTGCTTGTGATTGTATTGTATGTATATATTTCTACCTGCCCTTTTCTTCACATAATCCAGGAAATACTACGCCTTTCAGATTTGTTGTTGACTGTACTGAATTTAATATATAGCGGTGTTAACATAATTTTGTGTTGGGCAAGCGGTTCATTAACAATATTGTTTGTTCTCAAAACGAACCTTGTTCTTTCCGGCCAGTGTCATGTTTCATATTGGCCTCCTTCAGATACATCAAATATTTGACATTCAAATGGTAAATTTTAAATCGTCAATGTCAATTATTGGCGATTAAAGTTATACTGTTTGGCAATTAATTGTATGCAGTGACACTCAACTCCGATTATTTGTATTGTTACTGTAACACCTTAGATGTGCAAGTCACTTGATTAAACCAAAATATTTATTACTTTTATTCAAACTGGATGACCAGAATCATTGTAGGGTATAAACGTTTGTATGTACTATGGGCATTACTTGGTGTTTATACCCTCGGGCGACTTAAAGAGCGGCCACCCTCTGGGCAAAAACAGCCGTTTAATGCCCTTGGTAGATAAATAACTATACACGCAAAATATATAAATATCTGATGTTCTACATTTTATTACATTTTCATGGAGTTATTGATGAATAAAATTGGTTAATCATTTAATATGTTATTGTTCTGAACATTTTAAAGGTAATAAGACTTATAAGGCTTAAAAACTTTAAAAATCTATTAAGGGCGGACTCCGGTTTTTCCTCTAAAATTACCGCTTTTTTTAATTTTTATTGGCGAGACTATGGAATAAGTCGATTCCAAATTTGTTTATAACGTGACATCGAGTACTTACAGTATTCTTCTGCTAATATGTTATGCCAGGCCCATACTTTATTCCTTCCTCCACTTCGTAGAATATATTATTTTGACATATTTGCTCATTTCTACGCCTTGTTTAACCTTATTTTGCAGCCTCGAGTGCACTTCTCGACGATCATACCAGACGCTGTTTTTCGCGCACCTTTGCAAATATCTTCGTTTCCGTGCCAATAACGATTCCTATTGTTGTCATAGTTTTAAGGACGGCAGAAAAGCTTTTTATATATATTCCTTCTGCTGCATAAGCCGTGAGCAATTTTGATAGGTTTTGAGCCACGGTAAAGATGTTAGGGTGCGACTCGCCAGACAGTAGAATTGAAGCTTTAGGTTGTTGTTTTGACTTTCTCCTCCCCAAAAACTGTTCTAGCAACTCTCTCGACGGCAAGTTGTTGTGAATCGGCTTCGTGGCATTATCGACATTTTTATCAAGTGTTATCAAGTGCTAGAGATTTCTCGGCTACGGTTCGCATTTGTATCAGCAATGTGATCCCGCAGGGCAGTACATATGCTGGGGATTTTCATTCGTCCAGATCTTATGATAGAATTTGGTCCACACAGCATTGTACATATTATCAACAGACTGGATGTCTTCTGATTCGCAAAACATAGAAAGTTGTCTATTCCTTTCAATGTACAAGCCGCATCGGACCCAGTGCTCCAACCAACAGCCCTGCGGAATATGTGTTATATAATAAATAATCCACTATTTCTCCCGCTAGCCCATCATGGTCGCAGTACAGTTGTCTGTATGCACTTCGATACAATTGGCATGTTACCAGATTCTGATTCCCAAAACTCAAAGGCATGAGAATAGGAAAAGGAAAATTTCACGGCAAACTCAACCACTTTGTTAGTATATTTCTTCATAAGTAGGTACTGTGATCCCACACAACGCAAGTGTAATCTGTCCTTGTAATCTGTTCTTCCATATCTCGTCTCCAAACCCATGCACTATAATTCCTTCGTCTTCCGCTGTTGACAATACATCGGCAGACGTAATAGCTTTTCTTTCACGAGCGTGAATTGCCAGAATAAATAGAATATTTTTTGTTGTCAGCACGTGAAGGAGTTTTTCCTTCAGTGTTTCTTATCCATGACTGTTCACGAGAGAATTTCACAGAATAATAAACTACACACTGCAAGATCTCTTGGTTTGAAACAAATTTAACTCGACCGGAAAAATTGTTGAGCGCCCGATCCGACCGATCCGCGTGCTCCGTATTTTTGGCACCTGCACGCCGTCGGCTAATTGCTTCTAACTTGGCTAATTTTGCAAATACTGCCTTGAAACTTCGTACACACATTCTGAATACATTAAACAATAAAAAAGCGCATTATTTTCATCAGAAAACCGGAATCCCCCATTAAAAATCTTATTTAGCTAATTTAAACCAGCTAAGCAGAATAGTAAGTACGCTTTCATGTGGTGATGAGCAACAGGAAGTCACAAACAAAAAGTTGAATTTTGTCGCACTGTGTAATTCAAACAAGAAATCACACTGTAATATAAAAATACTAGCGTTTTTTTAGTGACTGTACCCAATTACCGCGCTTACCCGTCATTGGTTTATCATCCAATTGTGCCGGCAAGAATTTAGGCACCACATTTTGGGGTTCAGCTTTGAGGGAAAAAAGGAGAGACATTGATATTTTTCGTGAAATGTTGTACACTTTATAGAGGAAGGTGTAGCTTACATCTATTGTGGGGTAATTTTAAATGTTAACCTGTAACCCGCAAAATCAATTACATGTAAAATTCAAAAAAATATTTGTAAAAAGTTATCAAAAATATCAAAAATCTACCACTGGACGGAAAAGTATACACTTTTATCTTTGATTTGGTGTATTGCTTTTAGCTACTCTGCAAACTAATAGCTGTGAAAAGCCCTCAGAACTTTTGCGTGATATGCGAGTAGAAAGTAAGGGCTAGGAATTCCTCTTAAGAAACTCTCCCAACGGGAGCTTCCTAGCTCGAATTTTAAGAAGTCCAGAAGGAATACTTTGCCACCACTTCTTAATAGTGCGTCTTAGTAGGCTACACGTTATTGATTCAATAAGTTAGTAATAAAATTAACGGCCGTTCTACATTAATTAGGGCACTAGTTACTCAGGACAAATTTAATTATTTCCGCCTAATTTTGCCTTTCTATTCAAACCAACCCACCGTTGATTCTATTATGCGCCCTTTATACATAAAATATACGGACCTGATTGTAAATGGAAGTGTAAATAACGAATGTAGACACAAGAGAATTGTGGATATATGTGTTTCGTGTGTACGTGCGTGTGTACATACACAATATGTATAATTCTGTGCAAACCGCGTCCTATTGTTTGCAGCAGACGTGAACTGCAGCAGCTTATCGGGCACGTAGTAGTTTCTTTGTTGACGTGTAAGGTGAGTTTGTATTATTGATTTATTGAGCCCCATAATCTACTTTCGATGTGGAATTAAATTAAACTCGGTCGCATCGTATGTTCAGCTGTTAACGGCTATTATGTGGTGCTTCGGAAACCAATTCTGATATTATACTATTTATATGAAAGTGGGCGTTCTTAATACTCTGAATTTGTGGGTGATTATTACCCAGATTACCTACCAAGCTTACAGTGTATTTCTATTGGTTAAGCATGGATATTTCGTATGCGGTTTACTTGTTTCGATTAACTACTGATATGAGATGCTTTGAGAGGGGCGCTTATGCTAGGGAGATCGACGTCGGCCTTGAGTCTGTAGTGCGCCAGGATGTGATTCCATCTAACGGTGAACCATTGTACTCAAGTCTTTGTGTATAAACAATATACTTACTTAATTTTTTCAGCCGATTTCTGCCCTTTGCCAATAGGCAGCTACTGTAGTTGTTGTCAACTGTTAGTTATTATTTATCCGAGCTGTTAGTACTCTTCTCCTGTGCCTCGGTCTATGGACTTTATTACAAAAACCTTCTTTACAAATGTCTCCCGTAAACTAGCTGCTGTTCCGGGATTGGCTATTGGCTTTATCACCTTGAAAGCATATTAAATCAACCAGTATGTTGTGTCAAACATTAGCTTCTTTTTTCTAATTAAGTTCATGATTAAAGCAACATCGGTTGAATTTTATATTTATCCTGGAACAATGCCCTATGTTTGCACCTTCTAACAGTATCTCACTTTTACACATCAGTGCAATAGTTTCGATTCCGATCTGCATTTTATGCGCCCCTGTTTTGCATGTACCTCGAATATGGATAAACGCACCTCTTAATAGGCTTAAACCAACACACTGTTTTTAATACATTAAGGTCGGGTATTATAAACGCCGAATAAGCAATTTATTAGGCAGTTACTTTTTACTAGGAAGTTCTTTAAGGGGGGATTCCGGTTTTCTGATGAAAAAAATTTCTATACGGTACTTTATTATTTAAGGTCTTAAGAATATGTTTACGAAGTGTCAAGGCAATATTTTCATAATTAGCCAAGTTATAAGCAATTAGCCGACGGCGTGGAAGTTCCAAAAATACGGAGCGCAACAATTTTTCCGCTCGAGTAAAAAAAGTTTCGAGAGATCTTGCCGTGCGTGGTTTATTATTCTGCGAAATTCTCTCGTGAACAGTCATGGGTAAGAAACGCTCAAGAAAAAACTTCTTCGCGTGCTGATAGACAACAAAAGATGAAAATATTCTGGGAATTCACACTCGTGAAAGAAAAGCATTTGCTAGTACGTCTGCCGATACATTGTCGACACCGGAAGACGAAGAAATTATAGTGCATGGGTTTGGAGACTGGATATCGCTGGATATGGAAGAAGACAGATTACACTTCCGTTGTATGGGATCACAGTACCTATGCAGAAATATACTAACAAAGTGGTCAAGTTTGTCGTGAAATTTTCCTATTGTCATGCCTGTGAGTTTTGCGAATCAGAATCTGGCAACATGACAAGTGTATCGAAGTACATACAGACAACTGTACTGCGAACATGATCAGCGGGAGAAATAGTTGATTCTACCAAAGACATATTCCGCGGAGCTGTGGGTTGGAGCACTGGGTCCGATGCGGCCTGTACATTGAAAAGAATAGAGAACATACTGAGAAGACATCCAGACTGTTGATAATATGTACAATGCTGTGTGGACCAAATTCTATCATAAGATTTGGACGAATGAACAACTCCAGCATATGTACTGCCCTGCGGGGTCACAGTGTTGATAGAAATGCGAAAAACCGAGCCGAGAATTCTCTAGATGAATTCAATAACACTTGATAAAAATGTCGATAATGCCACCAAGCCGATTTACAACAACTTGTCGTCGAGAGAATAGCGGTGTTTGGGGGAGGAGAAATCAAAACAATAAACTAAAGCTTCAATTCTACAGTCTGGAGCCTCGCACCCAAACATCTTTACCGTGGCTCAAAATCTATCAAAATTGCGGCTTATCCAGCAGCAGGAATTTATAAAAAAGGCTTTCCTGCTGTCGTTAAGACTATGACAACAATAGGAATAGTTATTGGCACAAAAACGAAGATATTTGCAAATGTGCGCGAAAAACAGCGTCTGAGCGGTGAGGTCGTTGAGACGTGCACTCGAGGCTGCAAAATAAACTTAAACAAGGCGTAGAAATGAGTACTTTTTAAACATACCGAGTGTATTATACATATTACATAAACATACATAGTAATGAAATATTTACGCAGCTATATGGAGAGACGGTCGGGACCATTATCCAGTTTCGAGACCAGTTTCCATTCGTGCAATATTTAGTTTTAAACAAGCGTGTCCGTAACCTTTTGGCCCATAAATTTGAGTTCTTATTAAGAATGTACACACTTTAGAATCACTACCTTTGTTTCATGAATAAATTATGCCAGTTACTGACTGGAAGTTAGAATCAACAAACATTCACGCAACGGTTCGGAATTCAGTTGTTTCGGTAAAGCCAACAATAGCAAAAATTGTAATTAATATTCTTCTCCGAGTTCCCCGATACTATAACATTACTGCAAACAAATTAATTACTTGGAATTGTTCCGAAAGGAACGACGTTCTATACAGCAAAACTATTATTTATAGATAAGAGGTGTAGGGTGTGATTTAAGTGTGCATTATTTAAATAAGATAAGCTCATTAAAATAAATACTTTAAGCATTAGATTTAATAATTTGTGCATTAAAGTAATAAACATTCAACAAATATGAAATATGTTACATAAAAATGTTATAATGAGCTATATTATATTCATTATGTGCCCTAATAGACCAGGGTCGATAATTTTTGAAACAAAAAAAAAATAAAAGTAGAATGAAACCCATTGGAGAAGGAAGAGAATATAACAAAAATGAAAGGAAAAATAATTTACGGGCGATCTGAGGTCGGGAACTGGGAGGGGGTGAGCTTTTAAGGGTAAGAAACGGTTTATCTCGATTTCCGGCAAAACTACAAGTCCTATGGAAAAAGTTAAATGGCAAAGCTGTAGGTAATAAAAAGATCTACAACTTTCGTATTTACACTTTTTTCACATAACCTCAAAATTTATGTGAAAAATTCAAATAACCAAGTTTTTGGTTCTTTATTTTTATCCCTTACAACAAAAAATTTTCTTTCATGAAAGTTGGTGAAAACTTGCCTTGTTATGTCCCAAACACACTGTAATTTTTTTGATTTAAAATATTTATTTTTTCGTCTTATTTTGACTTAATATCGAAAAAGCAGCCTAATTTTCATTCGAAAATTCTCACGTCAAAATATCTCCTTTTTTAATAAAGTCGGTGGGCTTCGTTGAAATCTGTACTTTCTGATGGCGACAAAAAAAGTATACATTACTATGGTAAATTTTCTCAAAAAATGCAAAGAAATGGAAAAAATTAGAATCTGAATTTCTTTTAATCGTTGTGTATAATTTTGAGATATTTATTAAAATTTATACTTTAATTACTCGAAAAACGTAAAATTCCATGTTACATTGATAAACAGAAAAATTACAAATCCATAAAACACGAAGATTGCAAAAAATATCCGAAAGTAGTTGTTCTAAATATAATTAAAGCTAGGATTTAAAGGATACTTCATCTAAAAAATGTGACTACTGCTCTTTTTTTTAGTAAAAAATTTAGTTCATTAAATTCTATTTACATTTGTTAGTATCCATTACTTTTTGTCTCTTCGTTGATGGCATGTCTTCATCGTTAGATTCGAGTAGATCTTCGAAGTCTTCAAGACCATCACTGTCTGCGTCTCCAATATTAGTTCCAGTCTGCGTTGGTTCTTCATCCAGAATTTCATCTGAATCACTAAGTTCTTCGTAGCTTTTTTCTTCTACATTGGAGCATTTTTCAAAACAATGACAATTTAAGCATAAATTTGTGCAGTTGAAACCATTTTTTTCGGCAGCCACATTTTAAACTTCTACATCCAGTTGCACAGCTGCAGCAAATCGTTTTAAGCAATAGTTCCGGAATTAGTTCCTTTCGTGTAAATTTGGGCACAATGCCACGTTGATGTTGCTTTCAGCCCCAATCCGTTGCTATCAGTTCGTTACCCAGCCAAGTTTGAAGCTGATAATATGCCCTGTAACAATGTTGTTCTGCTGCACCTTCTGTGGGTGGGAGATTCGCCAATATGAAAGATGATTTAATTTTTGCCAATTGATATTTTCGAAATCTGAATTGATTCAGTGTTATATTATCATTTTTACATTTATAAATAGACTTGATTAAAAAAAACACAACGATTAAAAAAAAATCGGATTCGAATTCTTTCCATTTCTTTGCATTTTTTGAGAACATTTACCATAGTACTCTATACATTTTTTTTACACCATCAGAAAGTAGAGATTTCAACGAACAAAAAGCCCACCGACTTTATTAAAAAAAGGAGATATTTTGACGTGAGAATTTTCGATTGAAAATTAGGCTGCTTTTTCGATATTAAGTCAAAATGAGACGAAAAAATAAATATTTTAAATCAAAAAAATTACAGTATGTTTGTGTTATAAAGTGTTATAAACAGGATTCGGTTGCAATTTGAAGAAACAGGTAATATTAATTACCAGCACAAAACAAGAACTAAAACGGTGACCAACGAGGGAAGAGGACGTCCTACATTGCGCCACCCAGGTCTCCAGACCTCAACAAACTAGATTTCTTTTCATGAGGATATGTGAAGCAGCTGGTATACCAATCAGCACCTACTACACCAGAAGACATGAAACTTTGTTTAACCAATGTTTTTGACAACCTTAGAGTAAATAAGAGGTAGATGTTAAGAAATATCTCAAGATCTTTTATACAGCGCGTTAATACTTGCAGAAGAGAAAAGAGGCGCCATTTTAAACAACTTCCAAATATTAATTAAAACAATAGTTACTTGTTTTGCAAAGTTTATTAAGTGTTTATAATTTGTTTCTGAATTTGATTCAAATACGTTACTAAGTAAAACGGGGATGGTTTATTTTCTAATAAACGCCAATAGTAGTAAAGATTTTTTTGTTAAATGTTATGTAAATATACTATTACTAATTTACAACTAAGAGACAAACAAAAAAGAAAGAACGAGAAAATAATGGCATATTTAGTTAATGTTACACATTTTTCTTTAAATTGTAAATATCACGAAAACTACTAAAATTGGACACATGACATATTTGACATAAACTAAAGGGAACTTTATAGGCAATTCAACTAGCACATAAAACATGGGGTGTTCCATTTAAAAACTCGAGGAAAAGCGAAGTTTTATGAACACCCTGTGTAGTGAATCTAATATTCGGCAAAAAAACAACAAACAACCCAAATAATAAAATTATACCCCTAACCACAACAAGTATTTTAGAAACCTAAATACGTATTTCAGCAACTATGTTGCCATCTTCAGTAGAAACTAAAAAAAGAAAAGAGAGATTAGCACTTCATAGTATCTTTACTGGATATTGTCCAAGCAAATCACTAGTGGAAGTGGAGTCACAAAAAATAAACAACCTTCTCTTAGGCGCATAAGTAAATTGTATGTACTACATTCTAAAAATAAACAGAAATTAATTTTGAGTAAGTATGAGGAGAAACTGTCTACATATTTAAGAAGTACAATGTCTGATCTTTACAATGAGCTATAATTAATTCTAACCGGGGATATGCGGGGAATTTGATAGGTGAACTTTAAGTTTATACAATTTTTGCTACGTTGTAATAAAAGTTGCTAAAAAACATGTTAAATTATTTAACTGCATAGAATAAATTATAAAACGTATTTACATACCTTGAGGAACACTCTTCATTTTACAAAAATAATAAGGTTAGTGTCAACAAGCCCACAGAAAATTACAATTGCAACGGTGTGAAACACCCAAGCATACGCTTTGCACAAATCAACAACTTTGAACGATACCATTCTTAACCGGTTTAGCGAACATTTTTTAAATTTACGCTGCTTACACGCGAGTGATCAAAGAGTTGTTACGTAGGGTCAATTCTGCTTAGTTTGAAACATATAAAATATGAATTTTGGCCAGCTTTTTGGGAATTTTTCACACTGTGCGTCGGTCGGAGTGATTTTACCTCCCGTATCACAACACTTATCGACGCACACACAAATCATCGGCTGTAACTCCAAAACTAGAGCGAATTTTGCAAACCCCTCTTACAGGAACAATTCTGCGCCCTTCTAGATTAGAATAAAGTAAAAAAGGAAAATTGTTTTCAAGTTTACTTGAAAACTGTTTTTTAAAATTGTTTTGAAAATTGTTTTTTAAAACCAACAAAGCGGAAAACACCTTTAACACGGAAAGGGAAGCAATTGTGTCAAAATAATAGTTTTAATCCGAACACGTGCGCAGGCACACGGCTTGTTGTCGTAGGTAGGTGTGGGATATTGAAGAATTGTCAAAATAACATTTGAAAATGTTAGGAGTTGGTAGACAAGCAACATTCTGTTTCGTGTGTCTTTCGATCAAGTTAAGTGTAGGAGACTACTTACGCGCCCAAGTGTTATCTCTTTCTTGAAAATGCCTTCTAATTTTGCTGAGATTTATACCTTGATGAATAGCTATTGAAACAGAGTAGTTTTTACAACCAAGTACCTATCAAATAATATTGATTATAACTTTGAAGGAATTCGAATATTTGTAAGGTTACCTACAGAAAAATGAATAAAATAAAATACAACAAAAATGCTGTGAAACGGTAATAATGTAAAATGAATTATATGTAATTATACAATGTATTAAATTCTGATTATTTTGATATCTACTATATTGCTGTATTTGTTACAATAAGTGATATTGAGACATTTCTGTAAAATTACAGAATTCTTTTTACAGGATATTTCCGCAATTTTTTGTAATTTCACAGTCGCAGTGATTTTTTACAATTCAACTGTGTGTCTTTACAGACATTTTGCCCATTGCATGATACAGCAAAACTGCTATTTTGAAAAATGGTCTCTATGCATAAAACTTTTAACTCGCAATGTGATAATATCTGGAATAAACGTACACCTTTTATAAGATTTTGTTTTGTTGGGGTTCCCCTAGAAACTCTTTGGTAAAATTTTTATATTTTAATCGTCAGATCACAAAAAACTCGTCCGACATACAATAGAGATTGTGAACAAAACGTTGTTTACAGAAAAGACAATAACGAGTCATTTTGCTAGCTTTTTGTGGCATTTTTACACATTTCCTGATTTTACATTTCCTTTTACCTTCAAAGGATTGGTCTTCGTCAAAACAGTTCCTTGGTTTTCATATATTTGAAACTATAGTCTTAGTAGTAGTAGTAGTTCACGTTAGAGTGTAGGATTGGGAAAGATAAGACTATGTTTTGCAACTTGTAATTGGTTGAAAGTTTGCGATTGAAGCAAGCTTTCACAAGCCAAATTAGCATAATTTCAAGTACAATGAATTTGTATTGGTAGAAATGAAATTTTGTCTAAGAAATACATTGTATCTGGACAATATTGTGAAAGATTTGTGGTCGAACATAGAATCAACAGTTCCTGACTGCACTACCAATTATTAAATAATTTTGTATGGTTATTTTTGTAATCTTCGCAGTAAAGATAGGTTTTTCTTTGCAAATTTCATATTTCAAATTCTTGAAGTAACCTGTTTTGTAAGTTTATACCATCAGCACACCTCCAACAACATACAAATACAAATACGTTAGAGTTGAGCTAGCAAATGTATTAATTTTTTAAGTGAGCCCATAAATATTCTATGTAACTGTAAAAACTGTTACATAACGAGCTTACGTGTCTGTTGAGATAAAATGTATAAATTATCATAAAATTTGCCATTATCTTTTAAAATATGCAAGGACCGTAATGACATACATGTATAATATAAATAATACGGTAATAAAAATGTGTCCCATGGTATTACAAGTTTTGCATTTAAACTAATTTTATAGTCATTAGCTTTTTACGGAAGGACATAATTATTTCAGACGGAATCGATCCAATCACCTGTTAATGTTAATTGGATCATGAAGGAGTTGAGTTACTGGCATTTCTTCGCGAAAGCTTTTATCGAGAAAAGGTCTTATCAGGTAGAGATTGTGAAAAAAATCAATATCTCACCTGAAGTTGATCTTGCTCCCCCGCATACTCGATACACTGGAATATCGTCCACGTGTACCTTCTTCTCACCTCCATCCTAGCAAGGTACCTCCTGTACCAACGCTGTATTAAAATCGCAGCCTTCATTGCTGAAAAGCACAAAAATTAACTGTAATATTAAGGATGAACTTTTCAGAACCATACATTTACAAACAATACAATACCCGATAAAAAACTAGCAATGAAGAAATTGCGAAGCGATATTAATGAAATTAGTGAATAGAATAGGATTGAGCATTATCTCCTGGTACTTGGTATACTATTGGTGGGTTCCTAAAGGTTCCAACGTTAATTTTGGGTAGACCAATTCAGTTAAACACGAGTTTATGGCTTTAGCTGAATTTATTGATGTTAAGTACAGGTGCGCTGGTTCACTTCTGGATACAATTTCTATTCTAAACTTCGGAAAGGTTTTCTTACAACTAACTTCTATCTTGTTCCAGTCTTGCGTTTTCCGTTAACCCTCGGTGGTCTGATGGTTTTTAACCAATAAGAATTAAACGCGTGATGAAAATCAACCAATGGAGAGTGACATAGAAACAAGGCTTTGAATATGCTGATAGAATTACATTTACACGGAAAAGAAATACGAGTGTTGTGAAAATGCAAGTCTGGCGTTTTGCAAGAGAACAATTAGCATAAAACCAATATTAAATGATATAAACTAATAAATGTAGATTACAACACTATACTTGCAATACTTGTTTGGTACATGTGAAAGCTGATTTATGAGTTTTCAGAAAACGTAAAACTGAAAGAAATTATTTACACATTGACAAACACGGCTGACGATTTCCACACCAGTTCAATTAATTAGGTCCATACTGGAAATTGAGGTGCTTCCTGATTCAAATCCAAGCCAATGTTAAAAAAATTATCCCCAGTTGCATTAATTGTCAACATAATTATAATCACTTTTTAATAAGCATAGGATGCTTAACATATTGAAACCAATCTAAATAGGCTCTAATAGGCTACCCACGCGATGGCTCAGCCGAGATTCATGCTTAGCGGCGAATCCTTTTATCTCTTGGATGACTTGTAGGACACCAAGATGACAATCACTGTTCCGTATGTACCAAGGAGCGTTAATTATACTTCTTAGTACTTTATTTTGGCTTGATGCCGTACAACCAAATCGGTTTTAGTACTTGGTTGTAAACTTGTAGTTTGTTCTGTACTGACAACTTAGAGTTTCTTCCCAGAAGCCAGTAAATTTCTCTGTATTTGAGGCCAAGCTCTACTCCTTTCTTCTTAACATGTTCTCTCCACGTTACCCTTTGTATCTAGCGTCATACCCAAATACTTTTCAGCGTTTGCATATGGAACTATGGCGCCGTTAACCTTGACATGAGCTATGTCCTCAATTCTTATATTTGTAAAGTTAATGTGGACAGATTTCAGTTCGTTGATATTGGTCTTCAATTTTTAGGTCCATATATATTTTGTTACTAGCTTGTTGAAGATTCCTAGTAGATTTTCCAATAGTTGATCCCACGGCCATTAGAGCCGTGTCATCTGCGAATGAGGGGACTGTTACATTTTCTATCTGTGGTAGGTCACTTGTATATAGTAGATACAAAATTGGCCCCAACACCTTGCCCTGGGGTATCCCAGCTTTTAATTCTTTTAGTTCCGAGTATTCATCGATATGTTTTATTCTAAATAGTCTATCAGATATATAGGATGTTAGCTGCTCAACGTATTGTAAAAGTAGCATACTGTTTAGTTTGTGTACCAATTCTTCGTGCCAAACCTTATCGAAAACATGTCACATTAAGAAAGATTACGGACCATTATGTTCTTTCATTAAAATTTTGTTTAATATACAATTTAATAAATAGTAACAATTAAGCAAAAATAAACAAACAAGATATTTGAACACAAATGGATATATTATTAAGCTTTGGTCATAAGCTACAATTATTCTATTACTTAATATTTAAATTATTTATATTTCACATGTAGGAAAGATTTGGTCAAATGAGGTGGTGCAGATTTGAACTAGTCCAATAGCCGACCATGCACGGGCGGACTTTTTAGGAATCTGGTCCGACCAAATCGTATGACGTTACGTCAACTTCTCGTTTATGTAGTAATATAGGAGCATTACCCACGTGACGTCAATCCGACTTATCCGACGTGGTCTTTTAAAAAGGCCGCCCGTGTATGTCCGCCTATTTGTTTATATCATAATCAATAGCCATCAGTGGATATGTCGGTCCGCGCGGAAACTCCGATGTGGTTTTTTGCACAGCTTGGAGGAACAGATTGCGAATTTGTGTCAGAGTTCTTCTAAACAGGAGATATTTGTCACAGTCTTCAGAACAGGTGATTTTTGTCACAGTTCTTTGGAACAGGTTTTTGTTGTCACATTTGATCGAAACAGGTTGTGACGGGTTGAGAGAGAGGGCTGGAGGGGAGGCAAGAGTAGAGAATGAATCCGAATACGATGGGGAGTCATGTGGTTCAAGGGTCCTGGGGCTGAAGTAAACCCACTTCGCTATATGAACAGACAGACATACCACGTTACCGATTCATATAAGAGTATGTATATTGATATTGTCATTTATTTGCCCTTACGAATAAGTATCATGCGTAGTTACTAACTTTTATAAAAGAAATCTGATGTTGACAGGCACATGACTTTATCATACTATATATATAAAGTTAATAGCGACGCCCTACCCCCCATCCCCTCGCTAGCGTCGTCTGTTACCCTCCAAATCTTGTTATTTACCGATTTGCTAGAAGTCGCCTTATTATTTTTGCTAGTTGATTAATAGTAAATGAGATTTTATTTTATCGAGATCGGGCGTATCTGCATTAAAATAAAACTAGTTAACCAGTATTTGACAGATATTTTAATACAATAAAAAGTGGTCGGTTTCCCACAGTTGACAATCAAATCAAACTGCAAAACACTCAAATCTAAAAACTTACATTTTGTCAGGCGTGGACCGTGGAGAAGATAAAACAACATACAAAGGTCACAAATACATATAGGAGACTGCAGAACATATTTTTTTAAAGATATTTTTATACTTATGACGGTAGTGAAAACATCAGCGTTTGACACTACCAACTGTCATTAAAATGAAACTATTTGTCAAATCTTGGCTAACTAAGTTGCAGACACGAATTTTTTTTTTCAGAGTTTCCTCTACTTTAACTTAATATCTAACTATTTTGACGAAATTGCAGAAATGGCGGCTCATTTGCAAAATCATTAAAAAATGCGTAAACATCCAGTTCCGTTGGACCCGTTTGAACCAAAAGCTTTTCAGCTCTATGTTTAGTCATGAAACTTCTAAATATGAATTTTCATCCCGATACCTTTTGATGGTTTCTCCGGAATCGACGCCCTAAAAAGCGGGTACACAGATACACACATACAAACACACACATACAAACACAGAAATTTTTTTGTTCAGGTTTCTTATCATACTGCGTATGATAAAGTAAAAATTCTAAAAAAAAGTTTTAATAACGTTATTTTTCAGATGTCCAAATGTAGCCTACCCTTTCTGCAACTCAAACTTGCATTTTGCTCATTGCGTTTTAAGCGTTTAGAGATAACATTCATTCCTTTCGATCAATCCAACCAGTCTTAAAGATCTAACAAGAAACTGCAAAAAATCGCTACTGAAGAACATTCGAAGTTGTATAAACACGACAAACCCGGATAAAACTTCAAACGCCGCTGCGATATAAATAAATGCTATTGTCCAAAAGACACAAATCTTTTGTATATGAAAATCACGAACGCCTTGTAATTTTGCCCGTAGAGTAGTAGCCCAGAGAGAAACAAAGCTAATCTATTTTTAATTATAGCGCATTATATTGAATTCTTTAATGCCGACAAACTAACGACCGAATTTCCTCTACATTCAATCGGTCGTTAGCCTTAACATTTCTGGAAAATACTGGGCCAATCTTAAACAACAACGAGATTCTTCGCTCTGAGTAATATGTGAACACTAACATACAGCACCATATTTGAATTCATTTGAATGAATTCATCCAATAATTATTATGCCAAATTAATGTAAATCAAATATGTGTTAACAAAATGAACAATTTTGAAAAAGCTAAATTTTACCAGTTTGTACGTTAAAGATGCAGATTTTATCTTTTACGGAAATTCAGGTATTAGGATGAATCAAGAACCAAAATATTGTGGATTGATGCGGCTTTCTAAAGGCTAGTTTAGACCAGACGAACAGTCAGCGACCACAAAAGGTAATTAAAATAAGTAATAAGTATTGAATTCAAAATTCGTAAATTTGTAAATATGTATTGAATATGAATATGTGAATATGTATTGGTAAAAATTGCAATTATATCGGAGAATGCTTTTCGTCTCAAAAAATTTAAATGTTTACCTACGTGATAACCTTACTAAATATACTTGCTTGATTTGGCAATTAGAAGTACGCTGATAGAAAAAAAAAAGAATATATATACTTTGAAAAACAAACTTTTATTAATTAAAAATCAAAATATTTAAAAATAATATTGCGATTTGCTTAAATATAAAATAATAGAAAAAAGTACTACGATAATATCCTAACTTTCCTATGTGGTTTAGGATTTGACGATTTGATACTGCTTTTTTGTTTATTAAAACCGATTCCAATTTTAATTTCTAAAAACTTTTAACTTAATTAATAATTTCACAATTTGTTTTCAATGGTCGATACAACTAGGATTTTCACCTATCCAAGCTAACTGTTCTGTTATGTCGTTTTCTGAGCAATGTTATCCGCAAGTTTATATTTTTGAAATAAACTATTAAATTTATTTAAAAGCCATGAGGTAATCTGAACAAAACTCTTCAGACGGTCGCTTTAAAAACTTTATACTGCAAGAGCAACCATACCCCTTATTAAAAATAAAAATTTCATTTTCTTCTAACATTTCTTCACAACCTTTCTGTAAAACACTCTAACATTCTTCACAATTAGTGTTTCTTAAAATTACGTGAATTAAATAGCCAGCCACGTACACTGTTGAACACGTTGCAAGACTCACATCTTGCTGAGAGCTACATGGTATCTCTTCAAGAACACCACCAACGCGAATCAACAACCTGATTTGATGTATTTAGATCTGGCTGGTTTTCTCTTTCAGCGTCCACATGATGACAAATCTCAATTTCAGCTCCAGACAGTGCAAGTTGTTCAGCTTGGTCAGCTTCGTCAGGAAATTGGTCAATAAATATTTAATGCCCAGAGACTTTAATTCTGACCATAGTAATAAAACAGATCTAATTGTCCAAATAAAGCCATCTAAACAAAAAATATTGTTTAATCTATTATTATTTTCATGCACCTCAATGTTTTGGAGGAGAATTAATCATTTTTAAATGGAAAAATCTAGTGATGATATTAGGGACTTTTCCCTAATCCCCAAATTGCCTAAACCCCTTAAGTTCAATGGTATAAACATCAGATAAAAGTAAAAATAATATCATAAAAAGATATAAATTGTGAGATTAAAATTGTGAAAAATAAAAGGAATGTAAATGAAAATAAACCATTAAAATATAACAGTACAATTCTGGTTAAACGTGTAAATAAACGTGAAATAAATTTAAATCTAAGTGTTGTTAATTACAAAAAATAAAAGTAGTGCAATTCTTTGGGTGCGTTACATATACAAACTGATTCTTAACTCGAGCCAAAGTGAAAACGATAGATCTTGCGAAAACGCTGTTTTTCTCCATCGGTGTTTGTTCCCGAGATTTCACACTTCAATAAATAATTTGTGTTCGCGGCAAATTCAATTTATCTCAACATGTTACAAAGTTTTAATTGACTTACATTAAAATATAACTAATTACTTAATTAAGTGGTTAATTCAAGTTGCTAATTCTTGAATTACTACAGCGCCATAAGTGCATCTATAGATAATGACTGCTACTTTGACTTGATGATGCGGCAAGCTTTCAAATTATAAATTATTCAATTATTCAATTTGCTTCTCAGGCTTGCAGTGCATGAGCCATTATCGCATAATTTATCGATATCCCTATTCGCACGAAGCCCAAAAAATACCTTCAATACCTTACACAACTTTCAATGTGACTCCTACGGCCTACCATAAAATTTGGGTATAAAACCTGTATAATGTAATAATTTTCCGATTAATGGAGAACTCAAAACGGATACTAATAATGAATTTCGTGGTTGTGCGTGGTTGTGTTTTGATAATAAGCATCAGATTATCCGACGCAGTCAATTTCAGGATTTCCTTAGTTTCGGCTAGAGTTTTATCAGTTAGCAACGTTTACCAATGCTCTAGAATGTATGCCTATGTATTCAGTTGAAACATACGTAAAAAATCGGGTGCAGAAACGTGCGGTCCTCGAAGTTATAAGAAAAAAAGAATACGATCGAAAATATTATTTTTGTTTTCTGTTTTTGTCGGCCAATTGCAATAGAGTTTTCTAAAGAGACCCCAGAAAAAAAATAAAGCTGTTGTGGACAATATACAAAGCCAGATTAATACTTTGAGCTCATCAATAGTTAGGTAATAAAAAAAGGTAAAGAAGTACAAGTTAATCATGTACTGTTCCTCACAGTGATAGAAAAGTTGCCCAAGTAATACATCTTCAAGTTCCACGTGTACTATTTGTGTGCCAATCCACGACAAATGAATGATTTGAATAAAATAGTAGCAAGACCCGAAAATGAAATGGCTATGGTTTATCAACGCCGTATGTCTGGATACGTTGCATGGAGATGATTTTACATATTTCCTATAATCTTTCCTGCCGGAAGTGGTCAGCTACTACTGAAGAAAATAAGCGATTGAAACAAGAAAAACCTTGATTCAAAGACAGTTTCGGGAACATATTACTTTGATAATCGATAAGCCAAAGCAAGTGAGGGGCAAAGCAAATTCGAAATCAGCGACCTCAAAAACCCCTATAAACTAACTTTCAGCCAAATAACCAATGTTTTTTTTATAAAAGCTTCGGCCATATTGGAATCGCCATGTTGCTTTTCTTTTAAATATTATTAAATTCGAAATCAGCGACCTCAAAAACCCCTACATACTCAATTTCAGCCAAATAAACAATTTTTTTAGTAAAAGGTCGGCTTTTTCGATCCGACATTTTGTTTGTCTTTTCAATAATATCAAATTCGAAATCAGCTACCTTGAAAACCCCTATACACCAATTTTCATAAAAATTTAAACACAACTAAGGGTTTTGACCACGTTTTCGGTCTTTTTCCCACTGTGCGCCTGCGAGCACTGCACGACCGCTCTACTCGGCGCTTACATTTTAAATGAGGTCCGAACACTCCGAACAACGAAATCCGCAAGGGTACCGAGAATACGGCCGCTCACAATTCGCCATCTAGATTAAGTCTTTCAAGCCAAGCTATACCGTTGCGTCTCTTCAGGACTCATTACTCAATGATTGTATTAAGTCGAATTTACACCTGGGACACCTGGGTACAGTAGGCGACATGTGGCATGCAGCATGTTGTTTCGTGATGAATCTGATCTGGTCGACGGTTTTTTATTTGCATATGTGCAACAGTAATATAACTGGTCCGATATTCTTGCCTGTTGCTGTCGCCGTCTGTTGCCCTGGTTTAAACTAGGTTTTACTGTTGGTCACAGCAGTTGTCATAACTGAATAAAAAAAAATCATTGACTAGATAATTGTTGCCCAGGTATAAATGCGGACGGTATGAGAACCTGTCCAAGTTCATTAATTACTTTATATGGTGGCTCAAGCTTAGGCTTCCAAAGCATTGATTCTTCCTTAATTTTTTTTATTTTATAATAGTTTGGATGCTTCGGTGCGGGACTTACCAATTGCCAAATTCAAGTCATATTTAAAAGACTTGCTCTTGAAAGAAGCTTTCTACTCGGTGGATGAGTTTGTGCTGTATAGCGGGGAACATTAATCATCTGCTTTGTTGTTTACCGTATGTTTTTGTTTTTGTTTTTTTTTTTCGAGTACTTTTGTCGGTTTGAGTTGCGCTATTTCTTTATTGTTTGTTTTTTTCTGACTTTCTGTAATAACTTGTAGTTATTTTTGGGAAATAAAAGCTTTATTATTATTATTATTATTATTGAAAATCTCTGATACATCTCATTAAATATTTGAAACCTAGATAATATAATTTAGATACACCATATAAATACTAAAATTACACTAATAATTTTGAAATGTAATAAAGAGGATCAGGGCAAATTGGAAGTACCGAGCTTCGCCGAAGCCTAGGGTACTCCCTTTGTGGGTACCACTGCAGCTCTACCCAATTTTGAAAAATACAAGGACATTTATGCTTTGCAAAAAAAAATTCATTTCTCTTTGCAAAGCAAAGGAAAACTGCAGAAAACCCTTGCAGCCTTGTGCAAAGGTCATTAAAAACACACACACACATTTATTAATAGACAATATACATTAAAAGAAGGTAAAGATGAAATATTAAGCAGCAAATTTAGGGTTCTTTATGATAAAACTCTCCTCAAAATATTCGCGCTTCCCAAAACCGCAATTTCTTGAATTTCCCAGGGCGAAATTTTGCACGGCAACTCTTTAACATGTTTACTATAATTTAAGGAAAAAGGTTATTTATCGGGCAATTCCGTCATTCGAAGAAGCAACTACTATAATTTAGACTAACTGCTCCCAATGCACCTACAATCACCGGAACAATGTTCACTTTCATTCACCACATATGTCCAACTTCTATTGCGAGATCCTTATATTTAAGTTGTTTTTCAAGCTCCTTCCTTACAACATTCGCATCAGCAGGTACCGACATTTCTATGAACGTGCACACCTGCATCAAGCATTCTATCAGTGACAACAGGCATGTTCCATAATATGGTAATATGATCATTACTCACAACAGGAGCTGGGATAAAATTAATATTATTAGAATTATTATTATTATTATTATTATTATTATTATAAGTTTTACAATTTTGGTTAAAATTTGAAGATGAAACAACTTGTATTTTTTTAAATGGAACACAAGGTATAGTGTTCTAGGTATAGTTTTTTTTTATTAAGATTTGTATACTAGTTGTTTTGACATCAACTTTTGTTAAACAATTATCAACTGTTTCTGAGATATTGTGAAGATAGTGGTAAAGCGACCATTTAAAAAAATCATTCTGAGGTAACTAACAATTATAGAGAAACAAAAAAACTCATTTTGGATAGTAAGAATGTCACACTTTTTGATAATTATTTTATAATTATTGTTGGCTTTAGATTCTAGTAAGATTTATCCATAAACTCTTACTTGGCCGAAAGAATCCAACTTCGTAACGCCCTCCACGACAGATATCTTAAACACGTGTCTACCATGGCATCTGTACCGGAGCATCAGCTGTCCTCTTTCAGGAGATCATTAACTTACCTTGCCTCATATGTTGTAAGCTTTATCCTGAGTACAACGGGATTCACTAGTCATTCAGTAAGCATGAGGTCACTCAAACATAATCTCCGCAATCAATCTTCGCATCAAGAAGGTATGTTTTAATTCAATTTAAATTTCATGAATGGTAGTATTTTAAATCACTGTTTTAGTGTTATACTCACCTTTTATACCTTAATATACAATAAACTTAAAAAGAAATAATAATGAAATGAGGTTTGTTGTAATAACCTTAGAATTTTAAATGGAACATCAAAAAATGCTTAACACGGTTGATCTATCGTGAACAGCTACAATATTATTAAGAATCTAATTTAATATTTATAACTCATGCACAAAATATCATAAACTAATATTAAATATCTTGCCACGACGCGATTCAACAATCGCACAAATGTCATAATTCTTCTGTTCATGCGGCAACTTTTCGTCATGAATTACACAAACGAATAATGTTTGATCATCCAAGAATTAGTTTTTTAGTATCAATCAAAAATTATTTTCCGTAATGGTCGAAATTATTTAAGGAGCATTAACGAGTCCTTCTGTTCATTTTAGGAGACAACCACCTTAGCCAGCTAAATCGTCAGTTCTATTTATTTATTTCGGGACATGTTAAGCGAGAACATTAGTAAATTTCCATCGCCTGTGTAGCTCAACTGGGAGAGCTGTCAACCGGCAATTGGAGGGTTCCTGGTTCAAATCCAGGCGGAGGTGTTTATTCCAAAAATTATACTCACCTGGGTTAATTATCATTCACTTCTTTAGTTGATTAGTGGGATATTCCAATTACTATAGATAACAAAAATCGAAGAAACAAAAAGAATACCACATTTCTACCGAAGTACTCCTTCTTCGGTAGAAATGTGGTATTTTGTAGAAATCGTAACAGTTCTGTAGGTACGCATACCATAGTGTCAGTAATACTCCTATAAGATTAAATAATTAAATTAGTGAATAAATGTTAACTGAATAAATTATAATCATTTCAGTACCATTGTATAGAGTGGACATTAGGGTGGTTCAAATTGGCTATTTTTGTTTAGAAAGCAACATCCCCCCAAATCGTTTTCAAATCCAAAAAAAGTGAAAAAAAAATTCTAAATTTTGATTCTTAATGGTGCCTGTCGAGGCGTCAAATTTACATAAGAAAATACATGGGAACAAGACATTTCTTGGCAATTGTTGAATAATTGTTCGGGGTTTTGTAAAACTTAAGACTAAAGTTATAGAACTTGTAGAGGACTTTCCAAGGAAGAATTTGGCCTATCATACATATGGATTTAATGCCCCCAACCCAACCCCACAGTGGCCTGAAAACTACCCTTACATGAAAATATTAGATTCTTCAAAAAAATTACCCTTCTAATTATTCCATTCTCTTTTTGCTCATAGAAATAATTATCGTAAGTCTAGTGGGATGTTTATAAACATTTGTCAGTTAATTTCCATTTGTTTAAACAAATTATATTATTGAAATAATTCGTTTTTCTCGAAATTCGGTCTTAATTCCGTTTGGTGAGTTCGAAATGGCAGTTTATTATCATAAGGTGACATTATTCATGAAAAAATTCCCCCAATTGTTTAAACAATAAATTATTCATTTTCAACTTTTTTATAATTATTGTAGAAAATTCAGCTTATTTGAGAAATTAACTTATAAATTTCTTGTTTGAGAAATCTTGCCTATATTATCTAATAATTATTAGATACATTTGTTTATATACATTTATATATTTTATATACATTTGTTTAAATTTTTTTTTTGCAATACACCTAAAACTATTTTTTAGACCGTTATTCTGGCCAAAGTTGTTCTCAAGTGACATCATTTACATGTTCGGATGATTTTTATTGTTCAAAAACAATCCTTATTGCAAGTTGCTAGAGAGTACAGGGAACAGTTTCCAGACAGCAACAAATCAACATTATCTTGCGACACACAGTGGTAGGAAATAAGAATAAGAAATGCAGAAAGAAATATGTTTAATAAAATTGGTTGATTAAGGAAATTTAATATTTGTAAAAGAAATGTAGCTCCCCAATTTCACGGAAAAAATATTTTAAATGACTTGAATTTTTTCGAATAAATGATTTCGAAAACGAATCATATTGTACTTAATAAAGATTTGAACCAGGTCCCAGGTCCGTGGTTCAAATCCAGGGTGTGGCTGTAATTTTTAATTTATTTTAAAATTTACATACCACCTGTATATCACCATTATGCATTTGAATAATATTTAATTATTTAAACAATGGCAATATCCAAATATATAAATGATGTCACTTGACAATAACAGTTGACCATACCGTCTAAAAAAATGAATGTTAGCAGAATTGCAAAAAAATTGTTTAAACAAATGGAATTTGTTTAAACAAATATGGGTTTTATTAGCTAATAACATAGGCAAGATGCCTCGAACATGAAATTTATAAGTTCATTTCACACAAAATCTAACTTCTACCATAATTAGAACAGTTGAAATTAATAATCATTGATTGTTTAAACAATAAGAAGAATTTGTTTAATGAATAATGTCACTCTAAGATAATAAACTGCCATTTCGAACTCAGAAAACAGATGTCCGACGGAGTTTCGTGAAAAGTGAATTATTTAAACAAATGGAATTTGTCGTCAAAGCCATATGTATAATAGTTCAAATTCTTCATTTGAAAGTCCTATAACTTTAATCTTAAGTATTCCCAAACCCCGCACAATTATTCGAAAAATACCAAAAATAGTCTTTTTCCCATGCTTTTTCTTATGTAAATTTGATCAATAGATAGGCACCATTAAAAATTAAAATTTTGAAGCAAACAAAAATACTTGACTACTTTTTTTGGATTTGGAAACGATTTGGGGGATCGCTGCTTTCTATCATCACAATATTTTTTTTCAATGCAATTTTTGAACCATCCTAGTGCACATATCAACCCTCTCAGGTGAATGCGTTTTGCGATAACGTATCTCGCTGCCGCGCGGATGCATCCGAGCGGTTTCCGTCGACCTAAACGTAGGCTTAGTCTAACTCCGAATTTTCGATGAAAATATTACATTTTCGATGGTTTTCACAAAAATATTTTGACAACTCCACCTTATTCGATCCTTTATGTTCGCCATCGTTGTTATCGTAGTAATATCCCCATAAATTTCTTCCTCAGTATGTCTTCAGAGTATCAAATCAAACGGTATTAAATCAGGCGATCTATATAGTTTTCCAAAGCGGTGAACCACCATAAAAAATTTAATGTCTTTGCGAAATATTATTTAATAGTTTAATATTTGACGAGCACTATTAACTAAGGATATAAATCGCAAACATTAAATTTATACGCGAGCCATAGGCGAGCTTGTAATACGACGTTTTATCTACGATTCATAAATTCCATTTTATGTAAAATATTTTAAATGTATTGGTCAATGGTGGCAAGGGGAACTGTGAAATAACTGTCATCTACGTAGGTTTTAACAGCCTTTGACAATAGCGTTGCATAATAATGAGTGATGTCAGTTCGATCAAATAATGAAGTCATTATTTGAACGAACTGTCATTATTATACAATGCTACTGTCATTATAATCATTGCCGTGTATCATGATGTAATGAACTTATTATATGTGAGTCGTAGATAATAGTATATTAGTTGACGAGCAAATAATTAAAGATAAATCGCGAGCATGATGTGTGCGAGTCGAATACGACGTTTTATTTACGACTCATAAATTCCATTTTATATTAAATATTTTAAATGTATCTGTCAATAATAACGAAGCGAACTGTCAAATAACTGTCATCCAGGTAGGTTTTGACAAACTTTGACACTAGCGTTATATAAGGATGACAGTTCGTTCAAATAATGAAGTCGTTATTTGAACGAACTGTCATTATAATACAACTCTAGTGTCATTATAATCATTGGCGTGTATCATGAAGGGGATTATATATATGAATGTGTGCGTAGATGTGAAAAGGGACCAGTTGTCCATTTCTTGTTACGAAGATAATCGCAAATAAAGTTAAACTGGTTCAAATACGCATTTTTGCTTTATTCGCTAATTAGTTTGTGTTTTTATCAGTTGTGTTTGTCTGAAACCCGTCTGCGGTTGGAAACGCATGAAAAATGCTCTTCTGTTGCGAAAGAAAAGCGGACCACTTGTCGATATCACGCTACTCTCTTGCGCATTACCATATTTTACCTACTTCCCAGAGTGCAATCAAGTTGAAATTTCGAATATGGTCAGATTTCTGGTAACAATGCATGAATCAATAAAAAATTGGAAACATTTCCAAACCTTTCACAAAAATGCTGAACATTTTGAAAATGTATCCGATCGAGTTGAAATTTTGCATATGGTCAGAATTCCGGTGACAATGCATAAATCAATAAAAAAATCTGATGTGGCCAGGCACATGACTTTATCATACAATATATAAAATTAATAGTTTAGCTGCATGAGAATCTATTTTATTGAGATAAATCGTAGGTATTGTCAAAGCATCAGCATTTGACACTACCAACACTACGTCATTACGATAATAGTTATTTATGTCGCAAGTGCCGAAAGTACACGGAATAGCGCGACGAGCGGTGATGCGGCGCGTCACCGAAGGCGGAGTGTCGCCGTCGCATGTGAGCGAGTCGCGCTATCTAGTTTTTGGCAAGAGTGACATCAACGTTTATTGTGTTGCTTTTTGAGAAATAAGTATTTACAAAATAAATAACAAAGGTTATATTTCTGTATAGGAAATGTTAGGTTGGTACCACTTTGACGAAACGTCAAGTTTAAAGGTACGTTCTGATTGGTCGTAATGGTAGGTAATAGCGGTGGTAGAATACGAAAGCATTTCTTACATTCGTAATAGTGACACATATTAGTTTGCATGTACATAAACAGGAGTCACTAGCAATGTTCTATTAGAAATACTATAATGGCGTCTGCTACCACTGCCGTTAGCACTAATGTAAACGCACCTTAAAAAGCTAATTCAAATTCTGACAGATTTATCGCTATATGTACTTCATCGCTATACTTTATTTACAATTTTCTCAATTTATCGTTTTTAGAATTAGATATAAAGACAGGTTGATATTTCTTATCAACAAACAATGAAATTGGTGATCTTATTTTATTTGAAATTTGTATTTTGTAATTTGCCGCACTAGAGCGGCAACGTTCCATAGCGGTTCTCCAACCTCTAATTCTGATGAAATCAGCTGTTTTCGAGTGTGACAACACAAAAAAATATTTGTCAAAATCCTGGCTACTATGCAGTTTCATATCAATGCAGATGCGACCGATCTCGATCAAATAGAATTTGCTCTTGCAGCTAAACTTTGAATTTTACCAAAAAATGTCAACAGCATAAATTATTCAAAATTTCCTCTACTTTAATTTATTATTTAGCTATTTTGACGAAATTACAGAAATGTCGGTTCATTTGCAAAACCCTTGAAAAAGGCTTAGAATAAACTACCAGTTCCTTTGGACCCTTGTGAACCAAAAGCTTTTCAGCTCTAAGTTAGGTCATGAAACTTCTAAATATGAACTTTCGTCCCGATACCTTCAGTAGTTTCTCCGGAATCGTCGCCACAAAAATCGTTTACACACACACACGCACAGACATACACACACACACACACACACACACACACACACACACACACACACACACACACACACACACACACACACACACACACACACACACACACACACACACACACACACACACACACACACACACACACACACACACACACACACACACACACACACACACACACACACACACACACACACACACACACACACACACACACACACACACACACACACACACACACACACACACACACACACACACACACACACACACACACACACACACACACACAGACATTTTTTTGTACCTTGGTCAAAAATGTTCAGGGGACCCAAAAAGACCTATTTCCGCTAAAATCTCAATTTTTTTGTCGGCACGATTACTATTTTTTGTCATACTGCGTATGATAAAGTAAAAAAATCTGATGTGGCCAGGCACCTGACTTTATCATACAATATATAAAATTAATAGTTTAGCTGCATGAGAATCTATCTTATTAAGATAAATCGTAGGTATTGTCAAAGCATCAGCATTTGACACTACCAACACTACGTCATTACAATAATAGTTATTTATGTCACAAGTGCCGAAAGTACGGAATCGCGACGAGCGGTGATGCGGCGCGTCACCAAAGGCGGAGTGTCGCCGTCGCATGTGAGCGCTATCTAGTTTTTAACAGGAGTGACATCAACGTTTATTGTGTTGCTTTTTGAGAAATAAGTATTTAAAAAATAAATAAAAAAGGTTATATTTTGTATAGGAAATGTTAGGTTGGTATCACTTTGACGAAACGTCAAGTTTAAAGGTACGTTCTGATTGGTCGTAATGGTAGGTAATAGCGGTGGTAGAATACGAAATTATAGCATTTCTTACATTCGTGATAGTGACACATATTAGTTTGCATGTACATAAACAGGAGTCACTAGCAATGTTCTATTAGAAATATTATAATGGCGTCTGCTACCACTGCCATTAGCACTAATGAAAACGCACCTTAAAAAGCTAATTCAAATTCTGACAGATTTATGTACTTCATCGCTATACTTTATTTACAATTTTCTCAATTTATCGATTTTAGAATTAGATATAAAGACAGGTTGATATTTCTTATCAACAAACAATGACATTGGTGATCTTATTTTATTTGAAATTTGTATTTTGTAATTTGCCGCACTAGAGCGGCAACGTTCCATAGCGGTTCTCCAACCTCTGATGAAATCAGCTGTTTTCGAGTGTGACAGCACAAAAAAATATTTGTCAAAATCCTGACTACTATGCAGTTTCATATCAATGCAGATGCGACCGATCTCGATCAAATAGAATTTGCTCTTGCAACTAAACTTTGAATTTTACCAAAAAATGTCATAAGCATAAATTATTCAAAATTTCCTCTACTTTAATTTATTATTTAGCTATTTTGACGAAATTACAGAAATGGCGGTTTATTTTCAAAATCCTTGAAAAAGGTTTAGAATAAACTACCAGTTCCTTTGGGCTCTTGTGAACCAAAAGCTTTTCAGCTCTAAGTTAGGTCATGGAACTTCTAAATATGAACTTTCGTCCCGATACCTTCAGTAGTTTCTCCGGAATCGTCGCCACAAAAATCGTTTACACACACACGCACAGACACACACACACACACACACACACACAGACATTTTTTTGTACCTTGGTCAAAAATGTTCAGGGGACCCAAAAAGACCTATTTCCGCTAAAATCTCAATTTTTTTTCGGCACGATTACAATGAATGCTTCATCATACTGCGTATGATAAAGTAAAAATTTAAAACTTTTCCAAAATTAGCAAACATTTTTTAGATTTATCCAATCATTACCTAGGGTAGACTATTTTGTAGCCTCCAGGCCTATAAAACCTATAAAACCTAAACTGAATAATGAAATAATAAATTCTATTAAAAATCTTAAAACTAATATCGAAATTGTTACGAAAATGTAGTAGTCGACGTAACTTGCAAATATGCGTGAAGTTATTAACTTTTAAACTTTGCAAAAGTTTAAACCGTTATAGCGCAAAAGTTTACCTTTTCCTTCAGCACCTTAATTATTGTTATTCTTTTTCAATTTCCCTTTATGGTAATAGGTTTAAAATGTTCGAGTACCATTGCCATAACTTATTCTATCCAAAAACATTTATAACTCAATTTGAGACAACTGGTCCCTTTTCATATGCACGCACACATATAGTCATAGATACGTATGCAATGAATTTATTATATGTGAGTCGTAGATAAACAACTTTAAAGTGGTACATAAATTACTAATTTTTTTGACTTTGGAGAAAATCAATATCACAAATTATTGGTTTGTGTAATTCAAAATTGCAGAATGCTATTACTAAACAGTGCTGCATGAAAAGAAGTACTGTTACAATTGTGAGATAGTTGAATTTTGTCAAACCTTGCAGATGGTTACGCAATAAATTGCACAATACTTCAAAAATGAATATTAAATATCTGGACATTAATATGATTTATCAATCAATCCAAGTGTGTTAAGATATATAGGATGTCTATTTATAGTTATTTAACCAACAAGTACCTATATTAAAAAGAGCGATTAATGATCGAGACTGTTTAACGCGCGAACGATTAGCGAGCGCGTTAATTGTCGAGACCATTAATCGCCAATTTAATATTAGAGTTGGTTACAAAAAATTTTCGTCGATCGTATTCTTCTAGCGTCGTCTACATAGATTTTTCTTCGCCCATGTCTTTTTAGGTTATATGACAGTGTCATTGTGTCATAGTCATTTGACAGTGACAGTTCTAGAGGGCGGTGTGTTTTGATTGGAAGGTCTCTTTTCACATATGTTCGATTGGCCAATCAAACGACGTCATTACGTCTGTAATAGATTATAACAAATCATGCATTAATAGAAATCGTGCATTAATAGAGTTATTTATTAAACGATTTCCTATTAACCAAACTAATTCATAAATAGACGATCGACGGAAAAAATTCTTAAGCCATTTGACATTTAACAAATATCCAGGTATTTGGGATAAGTCGTATTAGAATCGCAAATCAATAATAATAGTGGAAAATTCCGACATTTTTGCTATCGAAAATGAGTTCTTTTGTTTTTATATACTTGTTAGCCACCTCAGATCGAGTTTTTGAAAAATACGCGTTCTTGAGATACATTTCACAACATCTCAAAAACAGTTGATAATAGCCTAATACAATTTGATTTCAAAATATTTAGGAATAAAAATCTTAATCAAAAACTGCAATAATGTACCTAGTGTTCCATTTAAACAAGCCGAAGTTTGTTTTGGTATGTTGTGGAACACCCTGAAAGCATGAAAACATTTTCAGCTGTAGAGCGAATAGATTATCTACAACTTTTCTACATAGAAGAAATGCATTTTCGGTTTCTTAAGACCATTAAAGTACTTTGCTTCTAGCGTGGGACACCCTGTACAGCTGCATATGAATTAACAGTATATATAAATCCAGGTTGTGGCTGCAAGGAGTTATTTAATTTAAAATTTTCAACCCGCCAATCGTTGTCGCATCATCCATTATTTTTATTTCAATGATTCATTACAGGATCTCCATTATAACTTTTTACTTTATCATACGCAATATGATACAGTATTGCAATCGCGCTGCAAAAAAAATGAGATTTTGGCTGAAATATGTCCTTTTGGGTCCCCTTCACATATTTGACCAAGGTACAAAAAATATCTGTGTGTGTGTGTATGTGTGTTTGTGTGTGTGTACCCGTTTTTGTGGCGACGATTCCGGAGAAACTACTGAAGGTAACGGGAAGAAACTGGATGTTTTCTGTAAGCATTTTTCAAGGATTTTGCAAATGAGCTACCATTTCTGTAATTTCGTCAAAATAATTAAATAATAATTTAAAGTCGAGGAAATTTTGTTTAATTTATATCTGACATTTTTTGGTAAAATTAGTAGTTTAGCTGAATGAGCAAATTCGTTTTGATCGAGATCGTGTCTGCATTAAAACTTAGGTAGCTAGGACTTCGACAATTATTTTCATTCTGACAGTAGGTAGTATCAATCGCTGGTTTTTGCCAATACCTACTGTCAATATTATCAATCTAAATATCTGTCAAATCCTCGGTACTTGTTTAATTTTATTGCAGACACAATCGATATCGATCAAATAGAATCTCATGCAGCTAAACTATTAATTTTATATATTGTATGATAAAGTCATGTGCCTGGCCACACCAGATTTTTTAAATTTATAATCACTAAAGTGTGTTTAAGATCATATTCGGTCAAATTAACGCACAGTGACCGACGGAAAAAAATAACAATTGGTACTGTCAATTTGCACCATTAGATGGCGCCACGTGTCCACACTACATTATTAAAGTTATTAAAAATGGGGAAAATGCGAAATGGATAAAATTGATAAAAATAACGAACATTATAGAAAGTGCAAACAAGAGAACATGTAGTTTGCAAGTAGGGCAAAAATAACAAATACGGCGATACGGACGCAGCAAGGGAGGCATTGGATTGGAATGTTTTTACTGAAAAAGCAGTGGGACGTTTGTAACGAAAACATTGCACGGGCACGAGTAATTCTATTGCGCACTCCGTTTATCTTTTAAGTTGGTGGAGAAACCATGGCAAACTTTTACTCTTCTTAAGGTGCCACGTTTAATATTTATACATTTTTGGGGAATTTTTCTGATTCTCCTGTGTACCACACTTGGTTTGTTGTAGATTTTTAGCAAACTTTTGTTTGTGCAAAGTGATTTGGAACTAAAATCGAAATCATTTCGTTTTGAGGCCTTGGCTTCTTCTTTCACGAAAAAATGGCAAATTCATGTGAAAAATATCGAGAAATATCTTAGGAAATATCTACAACGTATTCAGACTAATGCTTTAAAGTACTTTACTACAAAAACGTTGATTCAAGCTCCAAATCGGTCTTTGCAAGAACAATAAACTCTGCTTTTGAGTAAAAGAATAAAAAAGCGATGTTTCAAAATATCCCCCTGCATAAGAAAATAATTACCTTATACAATGTCATAACAGCTCTACTGTTCGATTAGACCAAAACCAAACAAATGTAAACTACCTACTATAGTCCATTTAATAACTAGGAGGAACTTTTCAAACGTGGTACTAGGATGACCTAGCCTGTGATTGGCTGGATCTTAGACGGTTTTACACCGGGCAAATTTGCGCTATCGCGCTCACTTTGACATCCCGTTAGGTTAGGTAACAGTTAAACGAACCATAAACAAACATGGGTACTTGGTTTCCATTGTTTTGTGTGTTATTCGCGACTTCGCGACAGTTCAGTTTTATCAGCAACTCGTACAAGAACTAAGTATGGATTCTGGAGCCAAGTACAAGTTCAGTGCAAGTTTCGCCCCCGAAAAAGCGTAAAATGTTAGAAATGGGTCACTTAACCTTAGCTGAAATGCAAGGTATTTTAAATCTGTACCAAGTACCAATAGATTGTAACTAACGAATCCCAAACGAAAATACTCGCTGTGATCGCTAAAATTGTGGATACAATGGGTAAGTCAATTAATTTACAATTATATGTCCCGTTCTTGCGATACATGATTAATCTGTAGTCTCTTCCTTTTCTACTTGTACAACACGATGTTCAAAGCCATGGTAACAAATAAAATCTCCAGATTGACAGGTATGTATTGGTAGGCCGCGTCGACTAATGTCATTCTTTTTTTTGTCGTGCCTGTATTAGCACGATTTTTTTGCGCTCTGCAGAAAAAACGAACTCAGCCATGGGGAAAACGAAAAGTTTAAAATATTTAACTAAGAAGATTTAGAAGATTGAATATCAATTACGTCATCATGGAGGAGAAGGCAGTCGCATCAATTTCCATTCTCATAGGCGTAGACGTCATGTGTCATCGTCCGAGAGCCCAGAGAGAACCACTTCCAGATCATCTTCGTCAGATAATACTCCTGGCCGTTCCAAGACTCTGCGTCGTCCTCAAACAACAGTGAGAGTAGCAAGTCGTTCCCGTCAATCTCAAGACAAGACCTCTCCTACAACAAGCCAACAACCGCATAGTGTTTCTGTTCTCCACCTTTCGAGTGGAGACCGAATGCCCAGTTATGCAAGTTCTTTTCCTGATAGCCCAGGCAGGACTCTACCCGGATCATCAAGCAGACCTCCTCCAACAGCCAGATCTTCAACACCTTGATGCTATCCAGTTGGATAGCCCATGTACTTTATGATCTTAACCTAGACCAGTTGGCTGGCTCTAGTTGTTAATGATTTTGATGTCCTGTTCTCGGAATATGGCCGGAATATGTTGCTATCAGTCAAATTGACTACATCGAAGTATGATGGTACCCCTTTTTAATATTTCCCTTCATCACTTCTTTTAGCGTCCATTTCTCGTCGCTACATAATTTCGAGGTCATTCAAGTTAGACAAACGTCTAAATGAGGCTCTCAACAACACACCAATAGATACATTGTTATGTGGGGAAGATTTTGGAGAAAGAATCACAAAATTTAAATCTTTACAAAGATCGGCGGCATAGCTCAAAGTAGTGCCCCAAAAGAGGTTGCAGCCTCGTTTACTAGGACGTCAAAGAACCGATCATTTAAACTTAAAAAGTCTGTCTCGACATCCCAGTTATCGGTACCCCGTTATGGCAGACACCAAGATTCCCGGTACTTCAGTCGCCAGAACAAGAACCAGCTCCAGAATCAACAACCGTTCCCGTCGGAAGCCAACCGCAATGCGAAGTCGAAATACTTGGGCGCAACAAGGAACCGGAAACAACCATATGAGGTCGTTATGGTGGTCGACTAAAATTTTTTCAGTCTCAATGGACAGAATTTCCAGTGATTCACTTATTATTAGTTACATTTCTGGATATAATATTCCCTTTGCAAGCAAACCCTTTCAGAGCAAGCCTCTTAGAAAACATATTTGGACTGGTCAAGAACTGAAACATATTTCTTGTTGTATCGATAAGTTTCTTGATATCGGTGCTACATCAAAGTGCAACAACTCTCTTGGTCAGTTTCTATCGCCAATTTTTTTAATTAAAACCCCAGATGGCTCTAATTGTTTATAACTAAATTTAAAACGTTTGAATACCTTTATTAATATCAAACATTTTAAGATGAAACAATTTAGAGATGCAGTTAAGCTGGTTACCCCAGATTGCTTACATGGCGTCAATAGACTTAAAAGATGCATATTTGTTAGTTCGAATACATAAGAAATCTCGCAAGTATTTACGATTTCAGTTGAATATCACTCTATATGAGTTTCAAGCATTACCATTTGGTCTGTGCACTCCTCCTTTTGTTTCCACAAAAATTGGAATTTCCACAAAACCTATAGTTGCATATTTAAGATCTTTAGGTTTTCTTTCAGTAGTTTACCTTGATGATTTCTTACTATTTGGCAACTCCCTTGAGGATTGTTGTGCAAATGTTAAATTTATTTGCAACATTTTAGAAAAATTAGGTTTTATAGTAAATAAGGAAAAGAGTAAGTACTTACCTTCTCAATCTTGTAAGTTTTTAGAATTCATCATAAATTCCAGTAAGATGACAGTAAGTTTACCACAAGAAAAGAGAAACAAACTCTCCGGAGTTGTTAGAAAATTTTTAGAAAAGTCAACCTGTAAAGTTACTTGTTTTGCTAAATATTATTGGGCTCATTAGTACCAGCTTGACCAGCAATTGAATATGGTTGGGTTTATACTAAATTACTTGAAGGTGAAAAGTTCCGTGCACTTAAATCATCGAACAATTGATTTGATATGCATATGGTACTGAGACCATCTATAAGACCTTGTTTAAATTGGCGGATTGACAATTTACAATGTGGCTCTCTCCTCATTAAAGATTCGAATTTTACAATGGAAATTTTTTCTGTTGCTTCAAATCAAGGATGGGGTGTTTTTTGTAATAACGTTTATTCTCAAGGAAACTGGTCTTTAGTTGAAGAGCAATTGTATTTATATATATATATATATTATTTTAAACTTAAACAATGATGTACCAGTAACTTAATTATGTTTGTTAAGGAATTATGTATTTTGATCATCTTGAACATGCCTTATTCAGTTATTTCATTATTAAATAAACAGAAAATAAACAAGTTGTTTTCTCTAAATTGCACTTTTGCTTTAAAATTCTACAGATTAATCATGTATCGGAAGAACGGCACATATAATTTAATGATTAAACGAACTTACCTTCGTGAAGTTCTATCATAATTTTATGACCGTTCTTCCGATACACGTTATAACCCCGTTTTTACTTTATCATACGCAGTATGTAAAGTATTGTAATCATGCCGAAAAAAAAAATTGAGATTTTAGCGGAAATAGGTCTTTATGGGTCCCCTGAACATTTTTGACCAAGGTACAAAAAAATGTCTGTGTGTGTGTGTGTGTGTGTGTGTGTGTGTGTGTGTGTGTGTGTGTGTGTGTGTGTGTGCGTGTGTAAACGATTTTTGTGACGACGATTCCGGAGAAACTACTAAAGGTATCGGGACGAAAGTTTATATTTAGAAGTTTTATGACCAAACTTAGAGCTGAAAAGCTTTTGGTTCAAAAGGGTCGAAAGGAACTGGTAGTTTATTCTAAGCCTTTTTCAATGATTTTGAAAATGCGCCGCCATTTCTGTAATTTCGACAAAATAGTTAAATAATAAATTAAACTAGAGGAAATTTTGAATAATTTATGCCTATGACTTTTTTTGGTAAAATTAATAGTTTAGCTTTAAGAGCAAATTCTATTTGATCGAGATCGATCGCATCTGCATTGATATGAAATTACATTCCGGAGAAACTACTAAAGGTATCGGGCCGAAAGTTCAGTTCAAGTTTCATGACTGAACTTAGAGCTGAATAGCTTTTGGTTAAAAACGGTCCAAAGGAAGTGGGTATTTACTCTTAGCATTTTGCAACGATTTTGCAAATTAGCTGCCATTTCTATAATTTCGTCAAAATAGTTAAATAACAAATTAAAGTAGAGGAAATTTTGATATATCTAATTGTAAAAACGATAAATTGAGAAAATTGTAAATAAAGTATAGCGATGAGTGTAGTTATATTCTAGTATGTTGGTACGGATGTGACATCTACAGTGTCATGAACGAATATAAATCTGTCAGACTTTGAATTAGCTTTTTAAACGTGACGTTTCGTGGAAGTGGTATCAACCTATCATTTTCTATACAGAAATATAACCATTTTTGAATTTTTTAAATACTTATTTCTCAAAAAGCAACACAAAAAACATTGATGCCACTCCTGTCGGAAACTACATAGTACGACTCGCTCACATGTTACGGCGACGCTCCGCCATCGGTGACCCGCCGCATCACCGCTCGTCGCGCTATTCCGAACTTTCGGCACTTGTGAGATAAATAACTATTATTCTGATGACAGTAGGTAGTGTCAAATGCTGATGCTTTGACAAAACCTACTATTGATACTATTGACTATCAAAATATATGTCAAATCCAGGCTAACTAGTTTAATTTTAATGCAGACACGATTTATCTCAATCAAATAGATTCTCATGCAGCGAAACTATTAATTTTATATTTTGTATGATAAAGTTATGTGTCTGGCCACATCAGATTTTTTGTTTAGAATTTAACCTAGAGACCCTGTGCTTTCAAAGGAATAACATTACTTGACACGGCCTACCAATACATACCTGTCAAGCGGGAGATTTTATTTGTTACCATTGCTTTGAACATCGTGTTGTACAAGTAGAAAAGGAAGAGACTACAGATTAATCATGTATTGGAAGAACGGTCATATAATTATGATTGAACTTCACGAAGGTAAGTTCGTTTAATCATTAAATTATCTTGCAATACGTTGTTTGTAGTACCACAACCTTTTTGGTTGCATCACAGGTTTCATTAAATTTTAATGTCTTTAAAATATAAATCCAAATTACACAGTTTTATTTTACTTTTTTTATAGGGGTAGCAGGATCCACCGTGTACCGCTTAATAAAAGAGTACAAGGAGACCGGAGAGATTCGCAGCCCCAGAAGTGGGGGAGGCAGACCGTCAACGGCAACATATGTTGATGACATTGAGAAAAATGCTATACGGCGAATAATACATGGCTTTTTTAATCAAAATGAAATTCCGACGTTGGACTAAATTTTGAATGAAATTAAGAGTCATCCGGAACTTCCAAGTTCCAACAATGTCTCGTTCGTCACTTTATACCACTATGAAGAAAATTAATTTCAAGTGAGTAACGAAGAAGAGTGAGTCATGCTACATACACGAATGAGCGTGGCTTCATACTGATATGCCCACCATTTTATAATGTATATTTTCTTACAGATTTACAAAAAGAGAAACCGCAAGAGCATTCTACTGGGAGGTGGCGATTTAATTGTATGGCGACGCAAGTAATTAAGAGACATTAAGGATTTTCGACGAGAAGGTCGGCCAATTTATTAATTAGATGAGACGTGGTTAAATGAAGGTCACACAAAGGAAAAGGTATGGGTAGATAGGTACCTCTATTCAAGATAAGGAAGAGGCCTTTCTCGAAGGATACAGTACGGGACGCAAAACTCCATCCGTAAAAGGAAGACGGCTCATCATTTTACATGTTGGATCGAAAGCTCGGTTTGTTGATGGAGGATTCTTGCTATTTGAAAGTAAAAAAAAAACTGCAGATTACCATAAAGAAATGAATGCGGATGTATTTGAAAACTGGTTCAATGTTTTATTACCAAAATTGCCAGATAACGCAATGATTGTTGTGGACAATTCTTCTTACCACAGCCGCAAGGTTGAATAAATACCAACAACATCCTCAACGAAGAAACATATGCAAGATTGGCTTTGCTCAAAGAATATCGTATATGAGGAAGACGTGGTACGATCAGAATTATTGTGTTTAATAAAGGAACAAAGAAATAAGTTCGATATGCATGTTTGCGATGAGCTGGCAAATGACGGCAATAAAATTGTGCTGCGGCTACCACCATATCATTGCGAGTTGAATCCGATCGAGCTCATATGGGCCCAAATTAAAAATGAGGTTGCAGCGAAGAATACCAGATTTAAATTGGCGTCAAAACCGATTTTAACAGAAGCCATTGGGAATGTAACAAGCACACATTGGTGTAATTGTGAAGAACATGTAATAACGGAAGAGAATAAAATAATGACTCTAGATGGGATCGTGGACAAAATTGTTGAACCACTAATAATTCATGTTAATACAGATAGCGACACTGATAGTAATTTTTCCAACCAAAAAATCGTTAAAATTTTCCCCGTAGCACATTTGTTGTTGTTTACAAATACGTTTAACCTCAAATTAATTTAAATTTAACTGCAAAAATATCTGGTGACATTTCTGGTAATGTTTTCTCAATTTTTCCTAGTGTGAATCTGGCGTCTGGTTTTATTCCTCCTAGTTATTAAATAGACAATAATTTTAATGAAATCTTCATTTCTCATTAAATTGACCAGATATTATCAGAAATGCAGAATAGCAGTACATAAAGTAAAATAACAATGGATTAAAACGTTCTGGTATTCGCTAAATGGTATGTGTTCATTCTTTACAATAGAAGCAATTCGTTTTATTACTTTATCATACGCAGTATGATGCACAATGTACAAAAAATGTCTGTGTGTGTGTGGGTGTATGTATGTATGTGTGTGTGTATGTGTGTACTCGATTTTTGGGAAGACGATTCCGGAGAAACTACTGAAAAGGTATCGGGACGAAACTTCATATTTAGAAGTTTCATGACGAAACTTAGAGCTGAAAAGCTTTTGTTTCAAAAGGGTCCAAAGAAACTGGACATTTCCTCTAAGCATTTTTCAAGGATTTTGCAAATGAGCCGCCATTTCTGTAATTTCCTCAAAATAGTTAAATAATAAATGAAAGTAGAGGCAATTCTGAATAATTTATGTTTGCGACATTTTTTGGTAAAATCAATAGTTTAGCTGCAAGAGCAAATTCTATTTGATCGAGATCGGTCGCATCTGCATTGATATAATACTGTATAGTGAGCAAGGATTTTTCAAATATTTTCAGTCTAATGACAGTACCGGTACTGTCAAATGCTGATGTTTTGACAATATCTCACTAGATCTACTGTCAATAGTAATAGTCCGGGAGGTAATAACAGAAATTTCCGATTCATTTTTGCAAGCTTCATTTTTACTTTATCATACGCAGTATGGTAAAGCATTGTAATCATGACGAAAAAAAAAATTGAGATTTTAGCGGAAATAGGTCTTTTGGGTCCCCTGAACATTTTTGACCAAGGTACAAAAAAATGTCTGTGTGTGTGTGTGTGTGTGTGTGTGTGTATGTGTGTGTGTGTGTGTGTGTGTGTGTGTGTGCGTATGTGTGTACTCGATTTTTGTGGAGACGATTCCGGAGAAACTACTAAAGGTATCGGGACGAAAGTTCATATTTGGAAGTTTTATGACCAAACTTAGAGCTGAAAAGCTTTTGGTTCAAAAGGGTCCAAAGGAACTTGTAGTTTATTCTAAGCCTTTTTCAAGGATTTTAGAAATGAGCCGCCATTTCTGTAATTTCGTCAAAATAGTTAAATAATAAATTAAAGCAGAGGAAATTTTGAATAATTTATGCCCATGACATTTTTTGGTAAAATTAATAGTTTAGCTGCAAGAGCAAATTCTATTTGATCGAGATCGGTCGCATCTGCATTGATATGCTACATAGTAGCCAGGATTTTGACAAATATTTTTACTTTATCATACGCAGTAAGATAAAGTATTGTAATCATGCCGAAAAAAAAAATTGAGATTTTAGCGGAAATAGGTCTTTTTGGGTCCCCTGAACATTTTTGACCAAGGTACAAAAAAATGTCTGTGTGTGTGTGTGTGTGTGTGTGTGTGTGTGTGTGTGTGTGTGTGTGTGTGTGTGTGTGCGTGTGTAAACGATTTTTGTGACGACGATTCCGGAAAAACTACTAAAGGTATCGGGACGAAAGTTTATATTTAGAAGTTTTATGACCAAACTTAGAGCTGAAAAGCTTTTGGTTCAAAAGGGTCCAAAGGAACTGGTAGTTTATTCTAAGCCTTTTTCAAGGATTTTGCAGATGAGCCGCCATTTCTGTAATTTCGTCAAAATAGTTAAATAATAAATTAAAGCAGAGGAAATTTTGAATAATTTATGCCTATGACATTTTTTGGTAAAATTAATAGTTTAGCTGCAAGAGCAAATTCTATTTGATCGAGATCGGTCGCATCTGCATGGATATTAAACTACATAGTAGCCAGGATTTTGACAAATATTTTTTTGTGCTGTCACCACAGAAATGTCTGTGGCTGTCACCACGCTGTCACACTCGGAGACCCGCTATGGAACGTCATCTACAGTGTCATGAACGAATATAAATCTGTCAGAATTTGAATTAGCTTTTTAAACTTGACATTTCGTAGAAGTGGTATCAACCTAACATTTTCTATACCGAAATATAACCATTTTTTTATTTTTTTAAAAATACGTATTTCTCAAAAAGCAACACAAATAACGTTGATGTCACTGCTGTCGAAAACTACCTAGCGCGACTCGCTCACATGCGACGACGACGCTTCGTCATCGGTGACGCGCCGCATCACCTCCATATCACCTCTCGTTGTGCTATTCCGTACTTTCGGCACTTGTGAGTTAAGCAACTATTATTCTGATGGCAGTAGGTAGCGTGCTTTGACAATACCTTCGATTGATACTATTGACTATCAAAATGCAGACACAATTTATCTCAGTCAAATAGATTCTCATACAGCTAAACTATTAATTTTATATATTGTATGATAAAGTCATGTGCCTGGCCACATCAGATTTTTTTGTGCTGTCACCACAGAAATGTCTATGGCTGTCACCACGCTGTCACACTCGGAGAACCATCGACTATAAATCTGTCAGAATTTGAATTAGCTTTTTAAACTTGACATTTCGTAGAAGTGGTATCAACATTTTCTATACCGAAATATAACCATTTTTGATTTTTTTTTAAATACGTATTTCTCAAAAAGCAATACAAAAAACGTTGATGTCACTCCTGCCGAAAACTACATAGCGCGACTCGCTCACATGCGACGACGACGCTCCGCCATCGGTGACGCGCCGCATCACCGCTCGTTGTGCTATTCATTACTTTCGGCACTTGTGAGATAAACAACTATTATTCTGATGACAGTAGGTAGTGTCAAATGCTGATGCTTTGACAATACCTTCGATTGATACTATTGACTATCAAAATATCTGTCAAATGTTGGCTAACTAGTTTAATTTTAATGCAGACACGATTTATCTCAGTCAAATAGATTCTCATGCAGCTAAACTATTAATTTTACATATTGTATGATAAAGTCATGTGCCTGGCCACATCAGATTTTTTGTGTATGAGTTAAGTGTGTAATGTATAATAGTAATCTGAACGTCTGCCAGCGCACCTCCGCGACAGGGGGTTGCAGGAGGGTTACAACCCCAGCAAAAAAATATAGCTGCATACGCGAAACTGATTGTATGTATCAGTTGAAATATAAGAAGCTTAGAAAATATCGTCTGCCACTTAAATTCCTCACCAAAACTCGTCTGCCACCAATATATAAATAAGAGCAAAAAAATTAAATAATATGTCAGTAGATATAATTCACGGGCTTTGGCTCAAACGGTGGAAGTCAGTCAGTGGAGAAATGACAGCAGTGTTAATGAAGTGCAGCTTGAGACGCCATCTGTCGGCTGGTAGTTTAAGGTTAGTGTGCTACCTGGCAAGGATGCAAGGATGAAATGTGATTGAATTGCTTCTTTTTATAGCAGCAAACCCAAAAATAATAGTCTGCCACTAATAAGATACCACAAAGGTCGTCTGCCAAGCCTATGATGTTGTGCTCAGCATGCACCGCGCTAGCACCACGGCCGAGACGACCGACGCCGAGACGGCTACGCCGCTGCATTTTTATCGGCCTGAAAGACGATCGTTATTATAAATTATTAAGCGGCTAACATGAAGTCCTTTTTTATGTTAAATATGTACATATATATGCAAATGATTGTTCAGTAAATTAATTTAAAGTCTGGTGGACTTATGTGGGTGGCAGACCAGTTTTGTTGCGGAAGTGGCAGACGATATGTTCTAAGCTTCTTATGTTTCAACTGATACATACAATCAGTTTTGCGTATGCGACTATATATTTTTTGTATTATTTTTTTTTTGCGGGAATTGTAACCCTCCTGTAACCCCCTGTCGCGGAAGTGCGCCGGCAGACGTTCAGATTACTATTATACATTACCCACATAACGCATACAAAAAAAATAAAGCTTGCGAAAATGACCCGGAAATCTCTGTCGTTACCTCCCGGACTATAAAAGGATCTCATATTGTGATACCGTGTACGGTCCTTGCCTGAAGGCGTCGGATAGGCAGCGTGTTCAGCGTGTCCAAAATGCATGTGTTCTGTTTGTTTTTGGTTTGAGGAAGTATGATCATGTATCGATTGGGCTGGGCGACCTGGGGTGTTGCATGCAGCAATATTATATCATAAGTTGCTATCCACAATACCTCATGCGGCAGATACGCTGTAGAACGGATGTCCATAACCTTAATTTATGATTCATGGGTTTGTTTGCTCCAGCTGCACATCGCGCTGAGCTGTATAAACGGCCATTCTCTTACCAGGTCAGTCACATATACAATGGTCTCAGGGAAGATTATTAAAAATTATCGTTAGACAGTTTTGGGGGACTGGTGAAGTATTGTCTGTTTGCTCAACAGGGGCGACTTTACGCATTGAGCGCACATCGGAGGCTGCTTTAATTTTTATTTTTATGGGCATGTGCGATGTTTTGTTGAGTTGGATTTGCTGCAATTACGTGTAATTAGACTCTAGAGTAATTTTTGTTTTGTTTTTGTTTTGATAAGTTCTCGGAATTATTTTTATATTATTGCTACAATTATGTCTTAGTTCTAGTTTGCGTAAGGGGTTAAGTGGAAGAGTAAGGCAATTTGGAAACAAGTGTGCTGAACTACGCTTTAAATATAAATAATATTTTGTTGCAATTAATATTGTCTTATTTTAATAAAGGATCCTGTTAAATCCTGGCTAACTAGTTTTATTTTAATGCAGACACGACTGATCTCAATCAAATAGATTCTCATGCACCTAAACTACTAATTTTATATATTGTATGATAAAGTCATGTGCCTGGCCACATCAAATCTTTTTTTCTTGGCGTACAGTGTACAGATTATGTTATTCATATGTATGGCTGCTCTAAGTTAACATTTGTAGGTCAGATGCTACACATGCCACCTTTGGCCGGAATCGTAGTTAAATGGTTTCTGTGCCTAGCATAATTTAATTTTTCATATATCCCGGTTTAAAACTGAACCAATCTAAATGTAAAATGAAAAGCAGTTAAAAGCTCTGGAGGCATCAAAGGAGCTGCTTCAGATCGTATCGACCGAACCTACAAATTTCCCTTATTAAATTTATTTGATAAATATCTCCAATTTTGAACAGTATAAGAGTGAAATTCCCTTTTAATATTACAGAATTTCATATTTACAACAAAGTGAGTTCTTCCGCTACGAGCATTCGTTACATTCGTACTACATTATTAAATGTTCTGTGCCGTATTTTATAACTTCACACAGTAATTCGTGTAATTAAGGACCGGCAGGTTTTGTAAATTGCGACACCCGCCCAGATGAAAGCACTAAAAGCAGTGTTGGCGCATCAAAGGGTTACATTTTATTTCGTTGCTGATCCATCAGGTTCTGTGGGAGTATAAAATAAATGGCGCACTCGGCTCTCGTGTCAAATTATGTTTACCATCTGCCTGGATGAACATCCAACTGATGAATGCTCTTGCTTTTCATTGCAAAGGTCACGCCTAGTATAAATCGTCATTAGCAGTAATGTGCAAAAAGTCCATGTGTGTGTGTGTGTGGTAAATAATGACTTTATTCGACAACATTGAGAAACAATTACATAAAACAAACAGCATTTGTTACCTGCTCAGAAGAAAGGGGCCTCACGACCGAAACTTATCGATAATACCATTTACATGGTTTTAAAACTTTTCATGACTGGATGTTTCAAGCTTCAAATATGTGAAATTTGGTTTAGTCATTCAGATGTGATAGGATATTTTTGGTTTTAAGAAGCCTCCAACAGCCTTTGGTCAATTAGCCCATACTTAAGAGTTATTGTTGTCACAATATTATATTATTGGATTAATCCCTAGTAATATTCGGGTGCCAAGAAATAATAAGACACAAAATACCTACAATACCGCCTTGTATATGTTTTACCTATTCAGTCTGTGTACTTCTGGCCATATGTGGTTAGACACACTAAGTTATCATGATAGATTCATACAAGTAAAAGAAAATCATTCAGATGTGATAGGATATTTTTGGATTTAAGAAGCCTTCAACATTATTGTTAAAAATATTACCATTGTATAATGTTGTAATTTATTACCGTTGTAATTTACAGTGTTTTCTAACTATAATCATCTAACTATACGTATAATGGACGTAAATTGAAGACTTTTGGTTACTCTAAAAGGTCCATAGCCACAGTCAGAATTTCGATTTAGTATATAGGTTGGCCAAAAAACAAACTGTAAAAGATGTTCAAGAGTAAACTATAAATGTTCTACATTTAAATTAAAAATGTCTTAGGGAATAGTTAATTTTATGCTATCGAATTGGAATGTAGTATCTCATCTGCGGTACGGAAATTAAAAATAAGAGAGATACAAACTTTTGGAGTTACGAATTAAAATCAAACTATGTACTACAAGATTATGTCTAAAAATTATTGTGTACGTCACAATCAATGAACTTGATTTTTAAAACCAAATTCGATAAATTAGGCAATACGAAATATCATTTGGTAATTCACGTCAACATCTAGAATAGCGCACTTATTTCGTAGAAATGGCCATAAAGTAGTTTGTATCCATGAAAAGCACGAAATCTGAAAAAATGCATATGTAGTGTCAAAGTACAAGTTCTGAGTTTTTTTCTGACGTATTTACTCGCAGAATCTTTAAATAACACTTCAATACACTAAATTATATGTAAACAATGTGAAATTTTTCGTCTTTTAGTGGATATTTGATATTCTTGTCAGATTGAGAAATAAAGAAAGGAATCTGATATAAGAATTAACTGATTTTTAATTTTCTTCTTCCCTGAAAACATAAGGTATAAGCTATTATTGTGACACCAGTTAACATCAGAAATAGAACATTATCAAATGTAGTTGTTCAAATTTGTTGCTCATAATAAGGTATAATAATAAGAAGAAACGATAAAAACAAAAGAATCAATTGCTTGCTTTGCAACTAGCGTTGGATTATGCATATCAAAGTACTAGGAAATTACATATTCTCTGCAATAATTGACAGAGAGAACTATTCCGGCAAGTTTTATTTTGGCTGGAATTGCTTTATTCGACATTAGCATTTCCTTTCTTTTTTCGTATCATTTTTCCGGTTTCCTTGAGCTCCCAGCATCTAGTATAAGAGACAATCATAGATTACATTAACCCCGCCGCGATGCGCTTAAATATTTTATACGGTCGTGCGGTTCGCGTTAGTGTTTTGAAACTGTTTAATGTACGTAAAATCATTGTCATTTTTAAAGAGAGTGTTAAAATGTTTGAGTAAAACAGCGTCAAACTATTTTCCTTTTATTCATCCACATTGTTTTTGTTTCTTTCCTTTGTTAACCGCGTTAAAATATCTGTTTTACAATAAACTGACAAATATTTTGCAATGGTGCCATTTACGTAATTTATCGCATTGAAAAACTTCCCACGCTGCACTATATCCATTTTATTATAATTGAGGGGCCTGGAAGTAAAAGGGTTTAAGTGCACCTTAAAAAAATGAGTTAAGTACAGCGTACTACACTTAAAAGATACCCTATTTTGGGGAAAGAATAATTAATGGAAATTTTACTTCCCTTAGTACCATTTTTATTTGGTCTTTAAAATTATATTCTTATATTTGCTAATAGTCAGTGGCGTAAATAGCAGGTATGCGAGGTGTGCGGCTCACACGGGCCCACGAGCCAGAGGGCCCATTGGAACCGGTCGGGTGTTTAGGAGCTCTCGCGAAAAACGTAAGGTCGTCGGCTTAAAGGTAAAACTCCAATAAATATCATGCTATTTTCTAGAGATGTAATGGATTTTAGACAACTTAGAACACTTATCGATCGCCTCGTATAAGATTCTCTCTCGTAGCATTTGGCTACGATTAATTTCTGTTTCAATACTATGTAACAAAATATAAGTTAGTGACTTTTACCTTTAGGCCGACGTTATGTTTATATTTCTCATAATTGTTCTAAAAAATAACTGAGGGCCCGCCCCACTGAGCGCGGGATACGGTTTTAGGCTAAGAAGAGAGATCTCAGCAGTTTGTGTGGCCTTGGACTGCAATAAGATGCAAGCATAACGTAAATAAATGATGTCGAGCATTTTAAAAAGTAGGCTTTCACGGATACAATTCTAAACTCGACACCATATATTTATTGTTACATAAAAAACAAAAAATATTTGTAATAATACAATGTCATTAAGATCTACAAACTAAATAAAATTTGCATTCTAACACAAGAGAAAATAACTTTCAAAACTGCTTAGTCACAATACATCAACTTAACAAGTACTAAAAATATGTGTGCGTGGATGTGAAAAGTGACCAGTTGCCCGTTTCTTGTCACGCAGATAATCGCAAATAAAGTTAAACTCGTTCAAAATACTCATTTTTGTTTTATTCGCTAATTAGTCTCTTTATTGTGTTTTTTATCACATGTGTTTGTCTGAAACCCGTCAGCGGTTAGAAACGCATTAAAAATATGCGTTTTTGTCGCGAAAGAAAATTGGACCACTTGTTGATATTAAGCTACGCTCTTGCGCATTACCATATTTTTTTAAGTTCAAATTTAATTTATTTGTAATGCCATGATACTATAATCATTATAATATATATTGACAATTGTATTAGATGGATAATCTTCCCTCCTGCTTCACCTCGGGGTTGGGATCCTTCCTCGGACTAACGGAATGGAGGGTGTCTGGTGATTTCTTGTTTATGTCACAGTCTATTGTCCAGCAAAAGCTTTTTTATTTTAGATTTGAACATTTGTGGGGTAAGGTTCTTAGTGTGTTCTGTTAGTTTGTTGTATTTTGTTATCATCTCCGTGAGTAGCGATTGTGTGTGTCTTTCTTCCATATTTTTCAGTTCTCATATGTGTGCATGTTCTTGTTTTGTAGTTGTGGAAGTCATCGTTGCATCTTAGCTTTATGTTTGTTTTAATGGGTTTTGTCTTTACCTACTTCCCAGAGTGCAATCGACTTGAAATTTTGCATATTGACAGATTTCTGTTTACAATGCATGAATCAATAAAACCAATTAAAACTTTTCCAAAATTTGTAAATATTTTGAAATTGGACCATACGTTACCTAGGTAAAACTATTTTGTAGCCCCCAGGCCCGTGGATCTATAGATTAAAAACCTATAAAACCTAAACGGAATAATGAAATAATAAATTCTATTAAAAATATTAAAACTAATATAGAAATTGTTACAAAAATGTTGGAGTCGGCGTAACATGCAAATATGCGCAAAGTTATTAACTTTTAAACTTTGCAAAAGTTTGAAGCGTCATAGCGTAAACGTTTACTTTTACCGTTATGATAATAGGTTTAACATGTTGGAGTACCTTTGCCATAACTTATTCTACCCAAAAACACTTATATCTCAATTTCGGACGACATAATAATATACTTTTGTTTTATTTACAAATAAACTCTCAAGATCTTTATCTACCACTTACTTTGTTATCCATGCAACCATGGTATTTATGACATGCATTAACATGAGAAACAGAATGTTTATAACAGCTTGTGATAGATGACGCCAATCATCGTAACCATTTATCCACACATCGCACTTTAGTTTTCTATCACTAAAGAGCCAACAATACTCGCAGTAAGCTACATGTAATACATTGGAATAGCACAACCAATTTCTTGTGTACACAATCCCCATCTTTGAAATTTGCTTATAACAGCATGCATAAGAAGTTCGGCCATCTTTAGATAATTTGAAAGGCCCAGGAGGTTGCAAAGGTCGATTTTTCTATTAAATAGATAAAACGCAAAAAACAATATTCAAATTAAGAAAAAATGCCTCCCAGTGTATTTGAATTCAAAATTGTGTTTTTGAGGGTTTCAGGTCGCGGGTTAAAAAAAAATCTAAAAGCGCTTGTTCGCCAAACGTAGTATAGGCTCCATGTGAGTGGGGGGGGGGCATTGTCTCTGTTCGCACACGGGCCGACTCACTCCTAGTTACGCCACTGCTAATAGTGTTAGTGGTAAAAGGCTTCAAGTGTACTTAAACCCTATTACCTCCAACAGTATACGAGAGCTATTAAGTCACATGATAGCGACCGCGCTAGTGTTATAGAGCGTTAATGTTGTTGCTACTTCCTAGCATGTTTACTAGTGGTTATTGTCACATAAAGTAACTTGAGTTCTGATATTACTATAAACAAAAACTGTAAAAATAGTGTTACTTGTTTTGATTTGCAATAGGCGCTGCTGTCACCCTTATTATCCAGTTCTAAAGTACATTTTACTAAAAAAACGTTGCATACAGCAATTCCTGCAGACGTCAAAATAAAAAAAAAAAGTTTTGAGATTATTTTGTTTGAGTATTCAAGTCACCAATAAAACAGAGACTTATGGGTCGATTCTGTGTTTTCACTCGTAAAATTCTATGACGTTATAGATCTATAGCCTATAGGTTTCGATAAGAAATCCTTATAGAACCCTATAACCAGCCTATAAATCTCTTATATAACACTTGATCATCGAATGATCGCGATGAATTGTTGAGACTCACGTAGGCGAGTCAAATTGTACTGTGAAAAAGTGTGCAAATGTTCTATGCAAATTATTATGATTTCAAAGCTTTGGGACTAGATTAGAAGCTATATTCAAGAGCAAGGTTGCCTGGTCTCTGCTATTACGCCGGAGTCTGCGACATTTGAGGTTAATCTCAGGTCTCCGGCAGGCATTCAAACATCTCCGGCAAATCAAATATGAAGAGCGTAGTTTTACATCTTGTAAATAATATATTGTCTGCTTAAAGGTAAAAGTCATTAACTAACATTTTGTTACATTTGATGGAAACACGAAATAATTGTAGACACAAAAAGTTATGTGGAGGCGATCATTCTATTTATTGTCATTAGTCAGGTTTCGTACATTTTGTTGTGTGATAAATTATGCATTAGTATTATAATTGAAACTATTTAGAACACTGCATTACGTATAATTGTTTAAGGATTTTATTTGTTCATAAATGTCACTTGAACTGTTTGAAATTTACAAATAAAAGCATACAAAATACAAACAAATATTGTGTGTTATTCTTTTATGTGTATACGATAAAACGAAAAAATATGAAAATAAAATGCAAACAGAATATTTATGTATAGTGTCACTTAAAAAAATATATAAAAATTTTCTTAAAAACTGTTAGAAACTTGTAATTTATTAAATTGTACATAATTTATGGTAAATATAATAATACAATTAAAAAAGAATAATAACAATTTTATTTTGTTGTGATAGATATACATATATTAATTATTTTTTATTTATTTTTAATTATCTTTTTTTATCAAAAGTAAATTGAAAAACTCTCAAAAAATGACTTATAATAACCAAAAGTGCCTTTTAATAGGAAAAGAACCAGAACTTTGCCTTCCATGCAGGGTTGTATTAAAAAACAAATGTTTTTTTTTATAAAATTGTGTCTTTTTTAACAGAACAATGTTTTTAAATAATCACTTCACAAAAAACATATTTTAAACATGAAAAGAAAAACGTGTTAAATCCCCCCAAAAAAAGAACAGTTTTAAATAAAGAATCAAACCTGTTTAAAACATGGTTTAAAACCAAACAGTTCAAAACAAAATATTTGTTTTAAAACAGTGTTTTAAAAATAACAACCCTGCTTCCAAGTCCTTTTGTTATATATTTCATCTCCATGATAGGTATCACCTGAACACAAAAAATAAAAAAAAAATTAACAACTGGAAAATTAAAAAAAAAACTACTCAGAATTGCCTTTCCAAAAGAAAAGAACCAGGACATATGCTCTTTTCGTTGACAATATTCCCACAATAAAAGTAAATATTTTATATTATACCACTGCTATGTTTATTTACACAATAGTATTTTTCACAAAGCCAGCTCTTTGGAGAGTTGCTTACGGTAAATCGTTTGCGGCTTACAGAATCACAGTGCTGGGGAAAAAAATTGTATTATCGATCAGATCAATTTCAGTTACGTTAATTTTTTTATATTTTTTTATTTAAAAAATCTATCAAATCAATTAACAAAAGATCGATATCTTCGATCTGATTGATTATGATCAATCGATTGATCAGATTCATGTTCATATGTGATCGAGAATCGTTCACATATTTCTCCAATCCTTATAGTATCTATAGGAAGTTACAGTGACCGTCGGACCACACGTAAATGTAAGAGTATCTATAAAGGATCTATAGTCTATTGGGGCGCACAGAATCGCACATTACTTAATAGCTTACAGGTTTTGTCATAGTGACGTTATAGGACTGCTTAGAATCGCTTAGAATACCCATAAGCACCCCAATAAGAATATTTACGAGTATCTATAAGGGTACCTATAGCCTATGAGGGCACACAGAATCGCAATATTCCTTATAGATCTATAACTACTTATAGGTTTGGCCTTATAGACGTTATAGATGTGCACAGAATCGACCCATAAGTTATATCGGTTAAATTCCTTGAACCTGGACCTACATACATGCGGTGTGACCATCGTCTTCGTTTATTTGAGAACGAAAACGCAAATTCCTCAAGCTTTTGTCAGATTGTGCAGATTGAGAGATCGTACCAAAGACGATGTTTAGTCTTTTTTGCCATTTTATGAAATAAAACAGAACCCTAAAAATGATACTGATGACACATAAATTGGAGAGCACTTTGCCATTTCGTTTATTATAAAAGCGAAATACGCGTTTGGATATAAGAATAGTGTAAGCAGGAATATTAAACCTCAAAAGTTGTACGTTCGTCTTTCCGGTGTTCCTGCCTTTGAATAAAATATCAATCAAAATAAAAGTACAGAAACCTAATCACATTGTTGGAATATATTCCACCAATCCATCACGGCTTTGATACAAATATAGATATAAAATATGATGTGACAAGAGTTGGAAGAAAAGGACACAAGAAAAATATGATTTATTGGAATACTCATAAATATGACGCCGTTATATTATATTTCGATTACGAATACAAAAATTGCATTATGCTTTACTGTAGGTAACTTGTCATTTGTATTTTATGTTAATAAAGTTCATTTTAATACAGTAAATTCACTTGAACCATTTTACCACCAACATTTTTGAAACTCACATAATGTAATTTGTGCAAAAAATAAGATTTTATCAAATTTAGAGACTCCTTGATTCGTTATAATCTTTTTATGACTATGTATAAAATTAAAATGATAATACAATTTTCAAAACTTATTTCTGAACTTATTTTGAGATACAGTTGTAATGTAAAGCTTATTATCTCAGAACCACAAAAAGTGCATTTATGCTCTTTTACTTCAATGCCCCTCAATTGGCAAATTTCTATTTTAGAATATTTTACCTTGATTATTATTTATTTAAAACAGTTGTTGCTCATGTAACAAATTTAAGGGTTAGGTGTTTCCATAAACCTTGAATGAAATTCTAATTATTAATTTTATCATGTCTGCTAACTACATAAGTTAATTGCATAGGATCATCTACATAAGATGCATAAATTTCCCGTACAGTTCTCTCGAAATCAAACCCTTCGACAGATTCAATTAATTCAGATTATGCATACGGTACGTACACAAACCAAAATTTATCAGAATTTCCGTACTACATAATCTCGTGAGTCTTGATTAAATCATCGAATCTATTTATAATTTGGCACAGATTGCCCCAGCGTAATCCAACTTAATCTACACTGAACTTTAACTAATTACTACATTCACTGATAATGATGTTACTCGGTCCCGATAGATCGGAGAGATAATTTGTGACCGTTCGTAAAACTTGCATGTGAGCGAAAATTATTCGAACATCGTTTAAGGCGGCCGTCAACATTTGCACCCTGCCGACCGGCTTGGCATTAGAGGGTTTACTAGTAAGCGTTCGGGGACATAAAAGCGTGCCTAATGCGATGTATAGAGGAATATGAAATGCCTTGAGAGCCCAAAACAAACAGGAAAGATTTCGTAAACGATTTATCTCGGAATTCCACTACGTTAAAGGTCTTGAAATTTTGGTGGAGGCGCCGGTTGGAGATGAATTTTATAGTATTAAATAGGTTAACAAAAAAAGTGTTTAATCGTATATCATCTTAATGCTAAACCTGGATAACTTAAGCAGGCGTGGCCAACACGCGGCCCGCGGGCCGCATGCGGCCCATCCCGTTCAACAATGCGGCCCGCCGGGCGATTTATGTTTCTATTGAAACTTTTGTTTCTCATTGTATGCATATAAAAAATATTAAATAAATTATTGCGTGTGTTATTGTTATAATGCATAAGTGCGCAACGAACACCAAATGTTACTGAAATAATCGGTTTCGTTAGGCAACCAACAGTTTGTTCCCCTAGTTAGGTAATAGGTATAAAACACTCCGGACTTCCCCGGATTTTGTTAGATGGAGCCATCCGTAACAAGTTCGTTATTTGAATCACTACGCACACGCTTTAGCTGTCATCGGTTTGTTATCCACTCCAGAGCAAAGTTATTATTTGAAGTGAATCTTTTATTCAAGTGTTACGTGTATGTGTTAGGTTTATTGTTGACGTATTGGCGTTTACTAAGTTTATTTGTGGTGCTGATAAAATAAATGTCACATATGAACACACCAGAATTTTTTTCGAAAGAAAATCTGAAATTTCTTAAAGTTGTTAAATTTTTACTATCCGTCTATCTATACTAGAAAATTGTAACAAAAAGGATTTTCTTTACTATGCAGAACTCAAAATTAAATTGCTTAATTTGTAGACAAAGAGTGGCTGTATTTCCGAAACATAACGTTAAAAACTTGACACAAAACATATTGAATATCTAAATTACAGACAAACATATGGGAGCTGTAAAATTACTTATGGATAATGGATAAGGATAAGCTAGATTGCGAAGGCATTAAAACCAATGATATTTTTATTAATCACTGTTTGATACATCAACAAAATTTATGTGCTCGAGTATTATCCATGGATCACGTTATGAATGTAGTTATAAAGACTGTTAATTACATTCGTTCACATTCTCTTCAGCAATTCGCAAATTCAAAGAATTCCTTAGGGAATTATCTTCTGAATATGGTGACCTTGTATATTTTACCAAGGTTAGATGGTTAACTCGAGGAGAATGCTTGAAAAGATTTTTTAATTTACGGGTGGAAATAGATATGTTTATGAACGAGAAGCAAGATCTGTTCCTGAATTCAGTGATCATGATTGGTTGTTAGATCTATGTTTTTTAGTGGATATAATAAAGAAACTTAATCAGCTAAATACGGACTTGCAAGGGCAAGATAATTTAATAATCGATGCTTGTAATTTCATCAAAGGTTTTAATAAGAAATTATTGTTATTTGCGTGCCAACTTAGAAATAATAATGCTCAACATTTTCCACCGAATTTGTCGAAATATGCGAAAGAAATAAAAAAAAAATCTGATGTGGCCAGGCACATGACTTTATCATACAATATATTAAATTAATAGTTTAGCTGCATGAGAATCTATTCTATTGAGATAAATCGTAGGTACTGTCAAAGCATCAGCATTTGACACTACCTACACTACGTCATTAGAATAATAGTTATTTATGTCACAAATGCCGAAAGTATGGAATAGCGCGACGAGCGGTGATGCGGAGCGTCACCGAAGGCGGAGTATCGCCGTCGCATGTGAGCGAGTCGCGCTATCTAGTTTTTGGCAGGAGCGACATCAACGTTTATTGTGCTGCTTTTTAAGAAATACGTATTTAAAAAAAAAATAAATGATTTCTGTATAGTAAATGCTAGGTTGGTACCACTTTGACGAAACGCCAAGTTTAAAGGTGCGTTTAAAGGTGCATTGGTAGGTAATGGTAGCTAATGGCGGTGGTAGAATACGAAATTATAGTATTTCTTACATATCGTGATAATGACACATATTAGTTTGCATGTACATAAACATGAGTCACTAGCAATTTTCTATTGGAAATACTATAACGGCGTCTGCTACCACTGCCATTATCACTAATGAATACGCACCTTAAAAAGGTAATTAAAATTCTGACTGATTTATATTTGTTCATGACACATCCCTACCAACATACTAAAATAAAACTACACTCATCGCTATACTTTATTTATAATTTTCTCCATTTATCGTTTTTAGAATTAGATATAAAGACGGGTTGATATTTCTTATCAACAAACAATCAAATTGATGATCTTATTTTATTTGAAATTTGTATTTTATAATTTGCCGCACTACAGCGGCAACGTTCCATAAGACTGCTTACACACGTAGACGCTGTATGCGAAATTCTGCATCCGTGATACGGAATTCGGATGAGATGCGACGCAAATACTGCTGGATACTATATGCGAGGCGGCCATATTTGATGACAGCTGTCTTGTGTCATTTGCGACTACAGTGCCGTGCGCGATAAATATAGCTGTGGGGTAATGCAAAATGTTTTGAAGGCTTGCAAAGAAGAAAAATAAAACAAAAGGAGAACCATGTGGTCATTCAATAGTAAAAGTACGATGAATGAATGTCAATGAAGTCATTTGATCAGCTGTATTGAGAGCAATTTGCGTAAGGAGGACACCGTAAACCACTCCACATTATTCACACGTGACGTGTTAACTCGTAAATTACCGCCACCTTCTTCACACCTGACATGTTCACACGTCACGGTACAACAAAATTACGGCTACCATATTCACACCTGACGTCTTAACTCGTGTCAACACGAGATAACTGGTCAGGTTATCATGATCTGACGTGTAAACACGTCACGTGTCAGTGAGATCAGACGTGACAACACGAGTTAACACGTCACGAGTGAATGTGTCTGCAGCCTTGTGCAAAAAAGAATACCACCGAAAAAACTACAGTCGATGACGTTGAGGTCGAACATAAACCGCTCCATTGTAAGATCCTCGCATGGGGACACTTTTTACCAAACTGAAATACACCCACTGCCTACCCTTACCCCATCTCCACACGCCTATGCTATGATTGAAAGCTTTGCGCGGCAGTATGCGCGTCTGAACGGCTCCATATACTGCAATGTAAAATTGGTATCCCGTCACGATATTCTCAGCAGGCGACTGAAAAGTTGACATTCGAAAATTCAGTATCGCGAAGCTGTATCCATTGCGCGTCGCCGTATGAAAGGTTCCATTTGACCACATGTATTAGCTGAATCTCAGACGCGCGCGTCTCGCATACAGCGTCTACGTGTGTAAGCAGTCTAATGGTTCTCCAACCTCTGATGAGATCAGCTGTTTTCGATTATGACAACACAAAAAAATATTTGTCAAAATCCTGGCTACTATGTAATTTCATATCAATGCAGATGCGACCGATCTCGATCAAATAGAATTTGCTCTTGAAGCTAAACTATTAATTTTACCAAAAAATGTCATAGGCATAAATTATTCAAAATTTCCTCTACTTTAATTTATTAATTAACTATTTTGTCGAAATTACAGAAATGGCGGCTCATTTGCAAAATCCTTCAAAAAGGCTAAGAATAAACTACCACTTCCTTTGGACTCTTTTCAACCAAAAGCTTTTCAGCTCTAAGTTTGGTAACAAAACTTCTAAATATGAACTTTCGTTCCGATACCTTTAGTAGTTTCTCCGGAATCGTCGCCACAAAAATCGTTTACACACAGACATACATACGCACAGACACACACACACACACACACAGACATTTTTTTGTACCTTGGTCAAAAATGTTCAGGGGACCCATAAAGACCTATTTCCGCGAAAATCTCAATTTTTTTTTCGGCATGATTACAATACTTTATCTTACTGCGTATGATAAAGTAAAAATCTGATGTGGCCAGGCACATGACTTTATCATACAATATATAAAATTAATAGTTTAGCTGCATGAGAATCTATTTTATTGAGATAAATCGTAGGTATTGTCAAAGCATCAGCATTTAACACTATCTACACTACGTCATTAGAATAAGAGTTATTTATGTCACAAGTGCCGAAAGTACGGAATAGCGTGACGAGCGATGATGCGGCGCGTCACCGAAAGCGGAGTGTCGCAGTTGCATGTGAGCGAGTTGCGCTATCTAGTTTTTGGCAGGAGTGACATCAACGTTTATTGTGTTGCTATTTGACAAACGTATTTAAAAAATAATTAAAAAATTATTATATTTCTGTATAGGAAATGTTAGGTTGGTACCACTTTGACGAAACGTCAAGTTTAAAAAGCTAATTCAAATTCTGACAGATTTATATTTGTTCATGACACGGATGTCACATCCGTACCAACATACTAAAATAAAACTACACTCATCACTACTCTTTATTTACAATTTTCTGAATTTATCGCTTTTAGAATTAGATATAAAGACGGGTTGATATTTCTTATCAACAAACAATCAAATTGGTGATCTTATTGTATTTGAAATTTGAGTTTTGTACTTTGCCGCACTAGAGCGGCTAGACCGTTCCATAGCGGTTCTCCAACCTCTGATGAAATCAGCTGTTTTCGAGTGTGACAGCACAAAAAAATATTTGTCTAAATTCAGGCTACTATGTACTTTCATATCAATGCAGATACGACCGATCTCGATCAAATAGAATTTGCTCTTGCAGCTAAACTATTAATTTTACCAAAAAATGTCATAGGCATAAATTATTCAAAATTTCCTCTACTTTAATTTATTATTTAACTATTTTGACAAAATTACAGAAATGGCGGCTCATTTGAAAAATCCTTGAAAAAGGCTTAGAATAAACTACCAGTTCCTTTAGACCCCTTTGAACCAAAAGCTTTTCAGCTCTAAGTTAGATCATGAAACTTCTAAATATCAACTTTCGTCCTGAGACTTTTAGTAGTTTCTCCGGAATCGTCGCCACAAAAATCGTTTACACACACACAGACACACACACACACACACAGACATTTTTTTGTACCTTGGTCAAAAATGTTCAGGGGACCCAAAAAGACCTATTTCCGCTAAAATCTCAAAAATTTTTTTCGGCACGATTACAATACTTTACATACTGCGTATGATAAAGTAAAAAAACTTATAACCGGATTTGATAGTCGTTTCTCAGAATTGGCAAAATATGATATGATGTTGGAAATATTTTCCTGTCCATTCCGTGTTAACGTTAATAGTGTTCCTGAAAATCTACAAAGGGAGCTAATCGAGTTACAGAGCAACAATGAAATGATACAATACTTATGTTACATATAAGAGATATTCCAATTTAAGATATTTTGCACAACGCGTTGTAAGTGCGTTTGGATTCACATATGTTTGTGAAACATTTTTTTCGAAGATGAAATTTATAGAGAGTTCATCACGTGCTTCGTTAACTAATATCAATTTAGAAAACCAGCTAAGATGTGCAACGTTGAACATAAATATAGACTTACAAAAATTATGTGAAAGAAAGGAAAAACAAATATCCCATTAATTAAGACTCGATAGTTACCTATATTGATTTATATTGAATCGTTGTATAACAATAAAGTTTTATTCATTTTATATTTGTGATTTTTTTAAAACCATGTTTACCCATAGTGCGGCCCGCTGAAACGTCTCGCGTCATCAGAGTGGCCCGTGAAACCATTTGGGTTGGCCATCCCTGACTTAAACCATGGTTATATTGTAGTACTTTGTATTAATGCATGCATAATTTTTACCGACATAAACAACGAATAGGTTATCAATTTCACATTATGTACAGTAGAGTGGTCCAAAAAACGGACTTTTCGCTAGAGGGCAACGATCCCCACCAATCTGTTCCATTTCCAAAAAAAAAAAATAAATCTCCCCAAATTTGAGGAAAATTGCAAAAATGCAATGTTTTTTTTTCACGTTTCGGATTTAGAAAAAAAGTTGCGGGAGATTATCAGAAATTGTTCAACACTCCCCTAGGAACAAATCCACAACCACTATTTTTTTGTTTACCACCCGCTACCCTCCCCATAGTACCGTAGATATGAGACAAAAGTTTTCCCATATTTACAATTTTACAATGTTACGTGTTTTATTATTGTTTTTGGCAAAATTGATTATTATTGGATTTTATTGACATATTTTTTTTGTCATTTATTCACTAATTTGAAATTGTTTATTAAACAATTAGCATTTTCTTAAACAAAAATATACGATGGTACGAACATATTTTTCCATGTTTAGCAGTAATTACCAATTGTTTAAACAAATACCATTTGTTTAAACAAATGTATATAGAATTTTGCAAACATATTTTCTACTTTTTAAAAGAAATTATTATTACGAGCATTTTTGGTCATTTACTAACTAATTTGCAATTATTTAAACAAATGCCATTTGTTTACACTAATATAGAATGTTACGGACATATTTTTCTTTTTTCTTGAGAAATATCATTAGAAAAATATCATTAGATTGTTGGCATTGTCTGTCATTAATTAACGAGTTTGCAATTGTTTAAATAAATACCATTTGTTTAAATAAAAATATACAATGGTACTGACGTATCTTTTTGGTAAAAATTACTATGGTATTTCTTGTCCTTTTTTGTTGACAAATTTGTTAACTAATTTTTAATTATAACCTATAATAATAGAGTTGCAATTGCAACACTTGTTTGACCGGTATCGTAAAACCTCCAAAATTACTAAAAAGAAATCCTATAATAATTTTTGTCAAGAAATACGTACTAACATTGTATATTATTGTTTAAACAAATTTATTTGTTCAAGCAATTGCACATTAAGTAATAAATTACAAAAAACATGCCAACAATGTAACTACAAAAAGAAAATCAAAAAATATTTGTTAAAACAATGGAACTTGTTTAAAATATAGTATTTTTTTAAACAATTACAAATTAGTTGATAAATGTCATAAAACTGCCAATAATCTAATAATAACTTATGTACAAAATATAGAAAATTATGTCTATTACAATGGCATTTGTTTAAACAATTGCAAATTAGTTAATAAATGACAAAAAATATCAATAATCTAATAATTTTTGCGAAATTTAATAAATGACTAAAAACATGTCAATAATCCAATAATAGAAATTTCTGTCAGAAAAATAATAAATCACGTAACTCTTAAAATTGTAAATTTCGAAAAATTTTGCCGCATTTTTAGGGTACTGCTGGAGAGGGTGAGGGCGGTGAAAAGATAGTGGTTGTAGATTTGATCATTGGAAAGTTCTGAATAATTTCTGATTATCTCCCGCAACTTCTTTTCTAAATCCGAAACGTGAAAAAAATAGGAAAAAAAGATGCATTTTTCCGATATATTTGAAATAGGAAATTTGAGGTGCTCGGTGGCACCGGTTAACGTTAACCGATTTTTTCCAAATTTTATGGGATTTTTTTCCGGAAAATGAACCGATTGGGAAGGATTTTGCAAGGTATAAATTTGGACCACCCTAATGTACAGTTGTGCAGAAACAACCTCAGTGAGATTTGCCATTTTTTTCTGGATTACACGACGTCATACAAAAATTAGAATTAATTCACTTCAATATTAAACATTTAGACGTTTTATGGGTTTGAACATATCTCCATTTATAAAATGCTTCGGATGGGTTGAAGTTTTAAAACCAATAATAAACACTTTATTTTCTTATTAACTTAATCCGGGGACGATTGAAGATTCGATGAATATCGGTGTTGTTTTTTAGTTGGTCGCACGAAAATTATTACATAGCCACCAATCTGTTGTCGAGACACAATAGAATTGCGCCGGTTATTTTACGTAATATTAGCTAATGTTCCGAGTTTGCTTTACTTATAATTTGAATGAAAATACCTGAACATTCCGGCAGAAATCATGTTACAAAATCAAGTATATTTAGTTGCCAACGCAATGCTTACGGGTTATTCCATGTCAAATCAACACACTTTTATTCCTCACCGTCTTGGATTTTGATGAAATTTTGTACAATTGTTGTCTATATGTAGTTATCTACTGTTGAATATAAAACCTCTCTAGATTGTCAGATGACAACCGCAATTTTCGAAATTTGTGTAAAATTAATGTCGCAAAGTAGAAAAAACAGTATATAACACTAGTTTTTTAAGACGTATTGGCGCACTCTTCCATTTAGGCACTCCTCGCTACGCTCGTCGTGGCCAAAGTACTCGTGCGCCAATTTTTGTCTTATAAAACTTGTATTATAAAATACTATTTTTCTACTTTGCGTTCGTTATCAACTCATAACGAAACCGCTTTCGATATCGTTAAGAAAACACTAGATCGCAAACTTTTAGTAAGTAATAGTTTTCCAAGATTGATGAAATTGACGTCAAGAGTGAAATAAGTCTGACATCTAAATCGCTATTGGCTCGCCTCAATCGTATTTGTGAATTTTACCACAACTACCAACTGTTGAATATAAAACCTCTCTCGATTGTCAGATTACAACCGCAATTTTCGCAATTTGTGTAAAATTAATGTCGCAAAGTAGAAAAACAGTATATAACACTCGTTTTATAAGACGTATTGGCGCACTCTTCCATTTGGGCACTCCTCGCTACGTCGTGGCCAAACAACTCGTGCGCCACTGTTTGTCTTATAAAACTTGTATTATAATATACTATTTTTCTACTTGGCGTTCGGTATAAATTCATAACGAAACAGCTTTCGGTGTCGTTATGAAAACACTAGATCACAAACTTTTAGTATATTTTTGTTTTGGAAGATTGATGATATTGACATCAGGTGTCAAATATAGCTGACATCGCAATCGCTATTGGCTCGCCTCAATCGTATGTGTGAAGTTTACAACTACCAACTGCTGAAAATAAAACTACTCTAGATTGTAAGATGATAATCGCAATTGTCGAAATATATGTAAAATTCATGTCCTAAAGTAGAAAAAATAGTATATAACAGTCGTTTTATAAGACGTATTGGCACACTCGTTCCAATACAACCACAACTCATGCGCAAATTTTTGCCTTATAAAACTTGTATTATATTATACTACATTACTATTATTAATTTTAAATCATAGAAGTCATACTATTAGACTATAAATAACTGTATAGTCTCAATACAATTTGATGTTATAGTTGATTTCTCCTAAATATTATGTTTGTAGACATTTATTTTTTAAGGGATGAACCCATTTTCATCTCACTATCAAACTTTGGGAATTAACTGAAATCAGTGTAAGCTATTATCTGAACCGTTTTCAAAATCTTAAAATGGAGCATTTTGAAATAATCAGAAGGAAACTTTTAATTTTTAATTAGGAAAACAAAATTCCTCCACAAGCCCCATTGTATTGTATATCAGGAGAAAGCTTATGAAATAAGCTATAAAATAGCACCCATACCACTATGACGATTTTTAAAAGTTTGCTTTCCCTCAATTCCAAAACTGGATAACAAATCAAAAAATTTGGTATTTTTCTATAACTACATGAAGACAACAATTGCACAAAATTTCATTAAAATCCAAGGTGGTGAAGAATAAAACTGTGTTGATTTGACATGGTATTACCCTGGCCCAACCTTAAGATCACAAAATAATTGATTTTTTAGTAATTAACTAAGGTAAAGTACAATTTTTTAAAGGTCCTGTTCATTTTGGCGGAGGGGACGGAGATTATTAGCGTGTATTTCACAAAATAAACATTTTTACTTTATATATTTCAATATATTTTTCTATTTCAATATAAATATGTAGACTTTTACAAACTGATTAACGATATCTTTATTAAATTTGAATGTCTAATAAGTCAATAAGAATATCATGCAATAGCCCTGCTTAATACCGATTTACACATTGTGGAACACCAAGCACTTCTAGTGCATCAGTTACGTGAGACACCCGTGTATTAGTGCATTAGTATTAGTGCAACCCACATTAAATATGACACTAGTTACTATGTATGTATATCTCTTTACCCAATTCTTGGCCGTAGAATATACTGTAGGTATCTTTTTAATTCGACTTCACGTAACGTATTTCTTAGTTGAGATGGCTACAGCTGCCTATAACATTTCGAGTCCATTAAACTTACTTTGGCTAATTAAGTACTCACTCTCAGATTGCTAAAAGAAGTTAAGATTGGCTTTTTCGGAGAAGTTTAAAGAAGCTCTCGGAATATGATGGCTGACATAATTACGATGAAGATAGATTCTAGCAGAACTAAGCAAGCGACTCGATTGCAGATAAACAAAAGGTAAACAATGCATAAGGTTAAGTGAAGCAATAACAAATTTCGCTGCAACTATTAAAATTTTTATTCCTTTTAGTGATCAATTTCAGGCTGTTATGCCCATTATCAGATCATGCTGAAAGTCGACATATCAAGAGATAAGTACAAAAATATTTTTATGTAACACAGAGCAAAACAATTGACATTTAACGACCAAATAATATGAACAAATAAAATATATTTACCGTCAATTTTAGTTGAAAATTGGGTGGAACACTGTCGGGAACGTTTCAAAATTACAGCGTTACAATATCGCGTAAATAGTCGAGCTCAAGAGAGTAAGAAATTAAATATGAAACTAAATAAAATGTCTGTATAGCTGAAGGCCATGAAGGTTTGCAGTTTCATTCAATATGTTATTTCCATTTTCATTTTTATGTTTTTCTATGTGATCAAATTTGTAATATTCGGTGAGGGGATATTTGTAGACTTGCTTGAGGAGCATATTGCCTACAGTTCTGATTTATATCATCCTGGTGATTTATATCATCCTGGTGATTTATATCAACCATAGGTGATACGTGGTATTGCAGCTAGGCCATCGATATATTAGTTGTGTTGCAATTAGTAATGTTTATGTCATGAAGATTAAGTATATTTTTTTAATTTGTTCTAAATCGAAGGCAAATGGGGATAAAAACTTTTAAATTATTGTTTTTTATTATGTAATGAAGTAAGGTCTTGTGTGGTATAGTTATTATTAGACCAAATTTGGTATATGATGTTAAGATCATTATAGTAGCCAGTAGGTTTTCTGGTCTATTGAAAAAATATCTGAAGGGTGAAAGTTTTACGCTAGTGGGATGTTGTGAAGTTTAGGAATAACTATGTCAGTACAGGAGCGTTATTGCTGAATTTTGCCATAGAAATATCGAAGAATTTAAGGTTCTACTTTCCTTATGGTGAATTTTAAATTGGAAATATGATTAATTTGTGTGAAAAAGGTATCCAAATCATGGTTTATGCCTTGAAAAATCCAGAATATGTCATCTACATATCTCCCCCAAAATTTAATTGAATTAATTGTTAGTTCCTAATTTTGCGCTCTTGTTGGTCTGCATAGAATGAAATGCCACTCAACGGGATGCCAATAACTTATTTAGTTTACAATTTTGATGGTTAAATTAGACGAAATCATGTTTGATAATAAGCTGAAAAAGCTCCACTAGGGCCACGATTGTAAGGTCATAAGTGTTATATGAAGTATATCCGGGTTATGGATGTTGGTGTACAATTAAATGATATCATGTGAAACCAAACAATACAGGTACATCTGCGGCACGCAAACATGAAAAGCATGATCACATCCTCAATGTACCACCGGGCTTCGGGCCTTCGATGATGACATCTGATAACGTCCCTTACAAGCGGAATAAGCCCAGCTGCCTGAAGGATAGTCCCTGGGGCAGGATATTCTCGTGACGGTTAGTTTCTCACGTGGGCTGGCTATAGGGAGAAGGCTTTCCTCGTGAGAGGCCTTCTCGCGATAATATCTGGCTGAATCTGGAGGTTGTCTTACGTGGCGAGGTAGATATACTGCCTGTTCCGCCCGTGACGATGCTGCGCGTGGATATATAGTCCAATACATGAGGGACCTGTACAAAAGGTCGGGCAAGTCAGCGGCGCAATTTTTGTAAATTGAAGATCATTATATCCATATTTTTGTGCTATTTTTTTACCAAAATATCGATTTTTTTCTGTGTTAGTTTTCGAGATACCGAGGCGCCGCTGACGTGCCGCCAACTCAGCGGCGCACTATGTCAAAACAAATGAATTTAAAAAATGTGAGCAGCCTCTATTACTTTGCTAATTATTTACCAAAAAAGATTTTTTTTGCTTTGTTTGTATTCGAGATATAGGGGTGCAGAGCAGTAAACAACCTATATTTTTTGCTCTATTAGTTTTCGAGATATACAGACTGGCTAGATACAATATACATTAATGGTGTGAAGAAATACACGATTCTTCCATATAGAAAAGTTGTGGATAATAATTTTTATATACATATAAAAGTATTCTACAACGACGTACTAATACAAACCTATGTTAGGTGGTTTTAATTGAACACTGGGTACATTATTGCAATTTCTGATTAAGATTTGTATCGTAATCGTTTTGACAACAACTTGTATTAGGCTGTTATCAACTGTTTCCGAATTATTCTGAAAAGAATGACAAAAGCCTATATTTTTCAAAGAAATATTCTGAGGTAACTTACAAGGAATAACGAGGCAAAAAACTCATTTGCATAGTAAAAATAGCGCACTTTATGACAGTTATTATTAATTTGCAAATCTTATATGACTTATCCCGAATAACTGAAGGTATGCTAAATGTCACAAAACTTAAAAATTGGTAATGGAACTCCTTGTATGTCTTAACATACTTCAAATTATCGATTAATTAGTAAAAACTTATTAAGCATCTAATTGGACATTGACATATAACACAAAAATTCGTACATTAATATTAAATGACTAGATGGTACGACAAAATTCAACAATCTCACAAATGTAGTAATTCTTCTCTTCATGCAGCATGTTTAAAATTGTTCCACTCCAAAATTGTTTAATCAATATAATCAATATAAAAAACATTAAATTGCTTATGTAGTCAAACGCTCTGGCAAACTGTATTGCCTGGTTTGACTTTGTTTGATTTCTTACTACTGGAGACATGAGGAAAAAATTATGGGGGAATCACAACTACGACAAACATGAAGAATAAGGGAGCGTTATCAAATAATTTCTGTAGAAATGATGGAAAATGTCATATGTCCACCGAGAATCCGAAGACATAAACACATTAACCTGACCGGCAAATATGAGCACGTACTGACCTACCTTTTATTGAGAATTGTAAACTGAATAGATAATAATTATTTCAGTAACCATTTTATACAGTTATTGCATCTTATGACAGTATTACTGTAACTTTAGTACTGTGTTAAGTGTAGGAAAATACTACCCTTGTTTGTGTATTTCATAATTGAAGTTTGCAATTATTTCATTTCAGGTCATTATATTTGTGCGATTGTTGGAATCCGTCATGGCAACTAAATATTTAATATTAATGATTTATTATGCATACGTTAAATGAAACTAGATGTTTAGTAACTTTGTACCTGTTGTGTTAGGCATTTTTCAAAAGCTGGTTTACTGATTTGTATTCCATTTAAAGTCTTAAGTTATTTGACATTTAGCAAACCTCCAGTTATTCGGGATGTGTCATATTGTAATCGCAAATCAACAGTATTTTTACTATACAAAATAAGTTCGTTTCTTTATTAATCCTTGTTAGTTTTACAGAAATATTCAGAATTCCCTGAAGTATTTTTAGAAAAATGCATATTTTTTACATTAATTTCACAATAACTAAGAAACAGTTGATAAAACTCAAAACGAGTAGGATACATGGAATCTTCTGTTCCATTGAAAAAATCATAAATTTGTGTTGGTACGTCGTCGTGAAAATATTGACTGTCTGTCTGAGTGAATGATTATCCACAACTTTTCGATATGGAAGAATCGTGTATTTCGACTTCTTAACGTCATTGATGTTCTTTGCATCTAGCGTGGGACAGCCTGTATATATAGAAAACTAAAAATGTTTTTTTTATATAAAAAAGCAAAAAAAGAGTTTGTCAAAACGCTGAGGATACAAATCTTAATCAAAAACTGCAATAATAAAATAATAAAATAATAAAAAGCTAATGTTGTGGAACGCGTACCTATATGCGAAAATATTTTCTTTCTGTGGCCCGAATGAATGATTATCCACAACTTTTCTATATCATAGAAACTTGTATTTCCTATGATCATTGATGTACATTGTATCTAGCCAGCCTGTATATCGAAAACTAATAGCGCGAAACACAATAGGTTGTTTACTGCGGTACGTCCCTATATCTCGGATACTAACAAAGCAAAAAAATAAATAACGAGCAAATAATGAGCAAACAAATATAAGCTGCTCGCATTTTTAAAATTCATTTTTTTAGCAGCGCACTATGCCGCTTAGTTGCCGGCACGTCAGCGGCGCACCCCTATATCTCAGATACTAGCAAACTAAAAAAAAACTGTTTTGGTAAGTAACAAGCAAAAAATTAGCAAAAAATAGAGGCTGCTCACATTTTTGAAATTCATTTGTTTTGACATAGTGCGCCGATGATTTGCCGGCACATCAGCGGTGCCACGGTATCTCGAACACAAACAAAGCAAAAAAATCGATATTTTGGTAAAAAATAGCAAAAAATATGGATATAATGATTTCCATTTTGCAAAAGTTGCGCCGCTGACTTGCCCGACCTCTGTACAAACTGCCATCGAAGACTGTGCGAAGACTGAGCCCTGACAATCAACCGTTCCACAATTTGCTGCTGAGAAGTCCTATTTTCTTAAAAAAAACATCAAAGGTGTCTACCTCCATGAGAAATATAGACTCACGCCATAGATCCCAGTTTCGTACAAAAGTCTTTTAGTACAAAAATAATTGTCAAAAGTAAATTTAAGTCATGTATTGGTATCAAATATTATACAAATAGAATGTTAATTGGTGTGTGTGTGTGTTGAAATTCCCATGTTACTCAGTAAGTTACATTTAACTCATACTGAGTCATACAACAAGATCGCAATGCATCCAGAGTGATTTTCACACGCAGTGTATTATGTAGATAACTTCACTATCCAGCGTAAATTGTAACTGTCTAGTGTTAGTAGGTACATTAGTTTGCACATATGTACATAATTACATGTGTTGTAACCGGTTACGCCGGCGTCGGCGGTGCGCGCCGGTAGGTATTCAACGTCGGCCAAATATGAGGATGTGATGTTCGAATTTCTCTGAAAATGGTAAGGCCGTCAGTTAGTTCGGAAACTAATTTGATTGCGTATAGTTGCGACAAAGGTTGCTTAGCAACCGATTTGGGCCAGTTTCGGCTCATTGGAAATTTTAATTGATACAGACACTAACTTGATTAAAAATTTCGGTTTACTGCGCTAGCTTTGCACTAGGGATGTGTCGTTCGCGAACGACCCGTTCGCAATGAACGGGTCAAATATGTGAACGGGTCGATCCGGATCACCGTGAACGGGTTGCGAACGACCGACCGATCCAGGAGGCCCAGCGGCGCGCGCTGCGACCGACTGACAGACTAGTTCGGTCATATTTTGAACGGGTCGCGAACGAACGAGTGGCAAGCGCGCCGACCGACCGATCCAAAACACCCAGCGGCGCGCAATGCCGACTGACTGACTCGGTCATTCTTTTAGTTCGTTCATTTACTTATCCTGCTCTCTTCTGATTTGATCGCAAGATCTGTCAACACTTTGTGCATTTTTTCAACGACTTCGATTGCGTTTTAAAAATGGTTTAGCAGTATATCTAATTATCTACATTATGTTATTAGCAGAAATTGAAATTTAATAAGATATATTCTCAGATTCAATAGTCTAGTTGTGTAGACTGTAGAATAGGTCACTATTTGTATATTACGATTTTGAGAAAGTTTGTGCTATATCCTTAATCGAGACTGTAACAAAAATCGCTTGAGTAGAGAGCTAAATAGTAAATATGAACGCGGTCGGTCAAGTCGTTCGATTGATCCGCTAGCGCTGTACAATGAATGCGCGCGCCAGTCGTTCATTTTGAACGGGTCAGTTCGAACGGATCATTTTAGTGATCCGGATCACCTGAGCCGGATCACCAAACTGAACGACAATGCCCATCCCTACTTTGCACTCACTTCACATAGAACAAATTTCAAACAGTAATTGAGAACAGCAAGAAGGAATCAGCTCCAAAATTGGAAAGTTTGAGATAAAAAAATAACACTACTTGAGAATAATTTGAAAACATAGCTTCTTTTATTTATTGGTAACACTTTTGAAGATATTAGGTACACTTGTTGTTTTTGAGGAGCTACGTTTTTCTTGCACCAAAGATAGCAAACAAAAATACCATGCAAAAGTTAATATTTCAAATCATTGTTTTCATCATCATCGCCGCGCCGGTTCGGTATTGGTATTATCATGCATATTTAAATTTGTAAAGTCTCAATTATTGTAACAATTATTGTGAATAATTATTATTTTTAGGAAATTTTAAGTCGGTATGCAGTAGTTTTGTCGAGCTTAAAAATCCAACTCTAGTTTTCGTATGTTAAAAGTACTGATGATCATATATATACAGTAAGCTGCTATTTATATTAGTCAAAATGATATAAACGCCAAACGGTACAAAAATAAAATTTTAGGAGACAGTAAAAGCCTGGAATCTTTCGCCATTATAGCAGTAATGCTTCATGTGTACGTGAGAAGTAAAAATGTATTCAACTTTACCCAAAGCAAAAGTAAAAACATCTGAAAGGATATCGTACGCCCTGAACTTTCAGGACACGTACAGACTAGAGATGGGCTTATTAGTTCGTTTTGTGCACAAAAAGAAACTAGTTCTAAGAACTAGTTAGATATAAATTATTCGGAACTTCCTGTACTTTAATTTATTATTTAACAATTTTGATAACATTACAGAAATCATTTGCAAAATCGTTGAAAATGCTAGGAGTAAACCTACTGTTCCTTTGGGACCTTTTGAACAAAACTTCTTTCAGCTCTAAGTTTACTCATGAAACTTAAAATTGTAAAGTTTTGTCCCAATACCTTTAGTAGTTTCTCCGGAATCGTCGCCACAAAAAAAACCGGTACACACACACACATACAGATGTTTTTTGTTACCTTGGTCAAAAATATTTAGGGGACCCAATAGGACATATTTCCGCTAAAATCTCAATTTGTTTGACACCATTACTATACATTGTCATACAACGTATGATCAGGGTTGTTATAAAAAAGCGTATTTTTTATTTTAAACAAAGCAAACATTTTTTAACGAAACAATGTTTTTCAACCCTTCGCAAAAACACATGCTTTAAACATGTTTTAAATCACCAAAAAATAACATGTTTTAAATAAGGAATCAAACTTGTTTAAAACAAACTATTTGTTTAAAACAATGTTTTAAAACAAAGTGTTTTCAACATTTAAAACAAACTGTTTTAAACAAACATGAAACATTGGAAAAATAATCCACGAAAAGAAATACCAAAATCATACATAGAGGGCCGCCGACTTCTGGACCTATTTCTGAACACTGCCCGGAAGTATCGATATGGGCGATGTGCAATTGAATTTGAGTTGTAATAAACTGTATTATTATTAGTATAAAGTATTTTTGTTATATAATTGTGTAAAATTATATATAACTCCGAATTCTAATGCTAAGTCGATTTATTTCTTATACAATTAGTGGGCCCTAGCCCCTACTTTATTTAGGTCGAATGTCGCTGGGCACTAGGCACATGCCTATTTTGCCTAGTGGTAAACGCGGCCCTGTAATAATAAAACTTTTATTAATAACCGTGTTAATAACTAATTATTAACAAATTTAAGTATTTCAATATAGATAATAAGACAAATCTGAAGGCCCAAGAAGATAACACACAATTAATGCTCGAATTCAACGGCCATGAATATTAAACTAAAGAAAAATTATCAAATATTGATTGTTTTAGTGGAATTTGGTAGACGCATAGAAGAAGGCGACTTCAATTATTCTTTTACATGTTTTCGTAAGAAAACGCCTAAATCCATTATTTTTACTTTATCATACGCAGTATGTAAAGTATTGTAATCGTGCCGAAAAAAATTTTTGAGATTTTAGCGGAAATAGGTCTTTTTGGGTCCCCTGAACATTTTTGACCAAGGTACAAAAAAATGTCTGTGTGTGTGTGTGTGTGTCTGTGTGTGTGTAAACGATTTTTGTGGCGACGATTCCGGAGAAACTACTAAAAGTCTCAGGACGAAAGTTGATATTTAGAAGTTTCATGATCTAACTTAGAGCTGAAAAGCTTTTGGTTCAAAGGGGTCTAAAGGAACTGGTAGTTTATTCTAAGCCTTTTTCAAGGATTTTTCAAATGAGCCGCCATTTCTGTAATTTTGTCAAAATAGTTAAATAATAAATTAAAGTAGAGGAAATTTTGAATAATTTATGCCTATGACATTTTTTGGTAAAATTAATAGTTTAGCTGCAAGAGCAAATTCTATTTGATCGAGATCGGTCGTATCTGCATTGATATGAAAGTACATAGTAGCCTGAATTTAGACAAATATTTTTTTGTGCTGTCACACTCGAAAACAGCTGATTTCATCAGAGGTTGGAGAACCGCTATGGAACGGTCTAGCCGCTCTAGTGCGGCAAAGTACAAAACTCAAATTTCAAATACAATAAGATCACCAATTTGATTGTTTGTTGATAAGAAATATCAACCCGTCTTTATATCTAATTCTAAAAGCGATAAATTCAGAAAATTGTAAATAAAGAGTAGTGATGAGTGTAGTTTTATTTTAGTATGTTGGTACGGATGTGACATCTACAGTGTCATGAACAAATATAAATCTGTCAGAATTTGAATTAGCTTTTTAAACTTGACGTTTCGTCAAAGTGGTACCAACCTAACATTTCCTATACAGAAATATAATAATTTTTTAATTATTTTTTAAATACGTTTGTCAAATAGCAACACAATAAACGTTGATGTCACTCCTGCCAAAAACTAGATAGCGCAACTCGCTCACATGCAACTGCGACACTCCGCTTTCGGTGACGCGCCGCATCATCGCTCGTCACGCTATTCCGTACTTTCGGCACTTGTGACATAAATAACTCTTATTCTAATGACGTAGTGTAGATAGTGTTAAATGCTGATGCTTTGACAATACCTACGATTTATCTCAATAAAATAGATTCTCATGCAGCTAAACTATTAATTTTATATATTGTATGATAAAGTCATGTGCCTGGCCACATCAGATTTTTACTTTATCATACGCAGTATGTAAAGTATTGTAATCGTGCCGAAAAAAATTTTTGAGATTTTAGCGGAAATAGGTCTTTTTGGGTCCCCTGAACATTTTTGACCAAGGTACAAAAAAATGTCTGTGTGTGTGTGTGTGTGTCTGTGTGTGTGTAAACGATTTTTGTGGCGACGATTCCGGAGAAACTACTAAAAGTCTCAGGACGAAAGTTGATATTTAGAAGTTTCATGATCTAACTTAGAGCTGAAAAGCTTTTGGTTCAAAGGGGTCTAAAGGAACTGGTAGTTTATTCTAAGCCTTTTTCAAGGATTTTTCAAATGAGCCGCCATTTCTGTAATTTTGTCAAAATAGTTAAATAATAAATTAAAGTAGAGGAAATTTTGAATAATTTATGCCTATGACATTTTTTGGTAAAATTAATAGTTTAGCTGCAAGAGCAAATTCTATTTGATCGAGATCGGTCGTATCTGCATTGATATGAAAGTACATAGTAGCCTGAATTTAGACAAATATTTTTTTGTGCTGTCACACTCGAAAACAGCTGATTTCATCAGAGGTTGGAGAACCGCTATGGAACGGTCTAGCCGCTCTAGTGCGGCAAAGTACAAAACTCAAATTTCAAATACAATAAGATCACCAATTTGATTGTTTGTTGATAAGAAATATCAACCCGTCTTTATATCTAATTCTAAAAGCGATAAATTCAGAAAATTGTAAATAAAGAGTAGTGATGAGTGTAGTTTTATTTTAGTATGTTGGTACGGATGTGACATCTACAGTGTCATGAACAAATATAAATCTGTCAGAATTTGAATTAGCTTTTTAAACTTGACGTTTCGTCAAAGTGGTACCAACCTAACATTTCCTATACAGAAATATAATAATTTTTTAATTATTTTTTAAATACGTTTGTCAAATAGCAACACAATAAACGTTGATGTCACTCCTGCCAAAAACTAGATAGCGCAACTCGCTCACATGCAACTGCGACACTCCGCTTTCGGTGACGCGCCGCATCATCGCTCGTCACGCTATTCCGTACTTTCGGCACTTGTGACATAAATAACTCTTATTCTAATGACGTAGTGTAGATAGTGTTAAATGCTGATGCTTTGACAATACCTACGATTTATCTCAATAAAATAGATTCTCATGCAGCTAAACTATTAATTTTATATATTGTATGATAAAGTCATGTGCCTGGCCACATCAGATTTTTTTTTTGTGTTGTCACATTCGAAAACAGTTGATCTCATCAGAGGTTGGAGAACCACTATGGAACGTTGCCGCTGTAGTGCGGCAAATTATAAAATACAAATTTCAAATAAAATAAGATCACCAATTTGATTGTTTGTTGATAAGAAATATCAACCCGTCTTTATATCTAATTCTAAAAATGATACATTGAGAAAATTATAAATAAAGTATAGCGATGAGTGTAGTTTTATTTTCGTATGTTGGTAGGGATGTGTCATGAACAAATATAAATCTGTCAGAATTTGAATTACCTTTTTAAGGTGCGTTTTCATTAGTGATAATGGCAGTGGTAGCAGACGCCGTTATAGTATTTCCACTAGAAAATTGCTAGTGACTCATGTTTATGTACATGCAAACTAACATGTGTCATTATCACGATATGTAAGAAATACTATAATTTCGTATTCTACCACCGCCATTAGCTACCATTACCTACCAATCGGAACGCACCTTTCGTCAAAGTGGTACCAACCTAGCATTTACTATACAGAAATCATTTATTTTTTTTTAATACGTATTTCTTAAAAAGCAACACAATAAACGTTGATGTCGCTCCTGCCAAAAACTAGATAGCGCGACTCGCTCATATGCGACGGCGACAGTCCGCCTTCGGTGACGCGCCGTATCACCGCTCGTCGCGCTATTCCGTACTTTCGGCATTTGTGACATAAATAACTATTATTCTAATGACGTAGTGTAGGTAGTGTCAAATGCTGATGCTTTGACAATACCTACGATTTATCTCTATAGAATAGATTCTCATGCAGCTAAACTATTAATTTTATATATTGTATGATAAAGTCATGTGCCTGGCCACATCAGATTTTTTTTGATAACCTGACATATTTCGAAAACCTAAAGAAATATCAAATATCTACTATATGATTTGCAGATACAGATTTGCTTTACCGTGAAATGTCAAGAAGATTTGTAGATAATTAATAAATTGAACAACAACAAAATGCACTGCGTTGGCTTAATGATAGCAATTAGTTGAGAAGTTGGTTTACAGTTTACCACTGCTTATTTGATACTATTCTATAGATAGTATATCATGAAAGCAAAGCAAAGCAGTAAAATGACAATTAACTATCAAAAAGACAACTTGCAAGAAATGCGTTTGTAGTCATTTATCTTAAGGTCTTGTTATTTACGAATTAATCAATATTAAATTCATAATTATTGCGGTATGTAAGTTACCTAAGATTCATAATTTGCTTTGTAATAAAATCGCTAATTTTAACACGATAATGCGAAAATAAATATGAACTTAATTTTATTTTATTGTTTTTGTATTCAATATTTATTTTTATTAGCGTTATAAAGACAAACAGTAAAGGGCTACTAACTTGCCAACTGTTGCTTCCTTTCAGCAAACAATTTGAACAAGAATGTTTGGTCCAAATAAAGACCAAAGAACCACAGTGGGACATCTGGTCATCTTAAGCATACATTATAGATAGGAGTTTAGAAATTCCTGTGAGGAAACGTTTCGGAATGTCAGTAAATTTAGGACGTATATGTTAATGTACACTAATATGACAGATAATAATCATTAAGTATGATATCGAACGTATATCTATACAAGTAACAGCAAGGAACTCAATATAATCTAGCAAAAATTCAAAACCGTCTCGCAAATAACCCTAAATCACCAATTAACGATTGAAATACCTCAATTGTACCCTATAGAGGTACCCGCAATATACCAAATGTCAACAACGCGAACATTCTAATATGATATTATCACATTTATGCAATTGCGGTTAACCACCGGTACATGATTGCTGTTACATTTCGTCCCAAATCGTTGTTAGATAGTCAAACTGAGGCACTGGTAACACATTTCGGTTTAATTCGCGATTTAATTTACAATTATTAAGCGAAATTTTGTAATTGTAAACGCAGCGGACAACGACGCTACAATAAACCCGATACACTCACGGTAAACCTACAACACGAACACGGTATGCTGGACAAGATCCTTAAACGCGTTCTCCTAGCGCATGACGTCACGTGAGTTCGCATTCAAATGCAGACGTTAGTGTATAAAAAGTAAAAACGTCACTTGGGTTCAAGTGGTGGGGGCCAGTAATCTGCGCTTCAACATACCGTGTGTAGGTCTACCGTGGATACACTGATAAGGCGTTCGGGTGGGGATACGCGGCATGCTTGCTTTTCTTGTGTGCCTTCGATGCAGGTGTTTTTGGACTGCGTATGTCAAATTGTTTACTTGTTTTATGTTTCTGATGTAGGATGATTTTAATTTGAATGCTTTTAAATTCTAAATAGCATTGTTTCGTGTGGAAATGTTTATTTTTACCGACAAATATTTATAATTATTTCAAAATAATACATACATACTGTAATTAGTAAATTAACTCTTATAATTATATAATTCCTATTTTAAGAAACACAAAATGCTACAAATTAATGATGATGGTTAACGAAAAATATTATATGATATACACTGTGGGCAAAAAAATGGTTCAAATATTCAATTACTCTAATTTCTAAAGATATTAATTAAATTCATGCATTTCTTTGATAAACTAATTGTGAAGATTGAAAACATACCATATTTGCAATAATTGAACGGTTTAATTCAATGTAATGTTGCTTTATGTATGGCAATGCAACATTTCTGATAATATCGGATTAATTTATTGTGAAATGAAAGGTGTAATAAAATTAGTAGGTAATGACATCTGTTTTCTTTTGGTCAAAAGGGACAGTAGAAATTTTATTGCATCGTATACAGGGCGATTATTTTTAATATACAGGGTGAAATTTTGGAACATCGTTTTTTTGCTGTTTTTACTCAAAAAAACAGTTGAATTAGACGTTTGCATAGATGAAAAAAAAAACGATTCCATTGCATAGGCACTTCATATTTTACTAATTAGTATTTTTCTTCGGTGTCTGGTTGTTGCCTTTTATTTTTATGTGAACATACTTCTCCTTTTTAGTTCTGGGATTTTTTTAAAAAGAAAGATATTTCTTCACGCGCTCTATGCAAAAGTTTTACCCGTGACAAAAGTTTAAAAAATCTAGAATTTGTTCTTTGCTATAGGGACAATGAAAATCATCCCAAAAAATAATTTTCGGTGAATTGCAAAAAATTTTTAAACAAATGTGGGTTTATTAGGTAATATAATAAAATTATAAACCCCTAACCACAACAAGTATTTTAGAAACCTAAATACGTATTTCAGCAACTATGTTGCCATCTTCAGTAGAACCTAAAAAGAAGAAAAGAGAGATTAGCACTTCATAGTATCTTTACTGGATATTGTCCAAGCAAATCACTAGTGGAAGTGACACATAGGCAAGATATCTCGAACATGAAGATTAAAAGTTGATTTCTAAAAAAAATGTGGCTCCTCTACCATAATTAGAAAAAGAAGTTTAAAATGAATTATTATTGATTGTTCAAACAATATGAAGAAATTTTGTAAATAATAAAGTCACTCAGTAATGATTTCTATGAGAAAAAAAGAGAATGAAACAACAGTTTTCTGAAGAATGTAAATTTTTTCATTACATGGTACTGTGTAGGTGGGTTGGGGGCATCAAATCCATATGTATATTAGGTCAAATTCTTCCTTAGAATGTCGTATACAAGTCCTATAACTTTAATCTTAAGATCCCCCAAACCCCGAACAATTATTGAAGAAATACCAAAAAAATGCTTTGTCCCATTTTAATTTTAATCGTCGACAGACACCATTAAAAATCAAAATTTCGAAAAAAAGTACGTGTCCAATTTTTTTGGATTTTGAGACTGTTTGCTGTGATCGTTTCTTTCTAAATAAAAATAACCACCCTAGCGTCCATAAATGAAAGAGAGCTATGTAATAAACATTATAACAATATACGAAAGGGGGCAGTTGCTCCCATTGCCCCCCTGGATAAGACCATGCGCAGTAACATACTTTTTTGAAAATTTGCAAGCATAATAGGGATAGAAAAGAGAGCTATCAAATACTTGCAACTGTTTGCATATATCTGCTATACCAGCAAATTTGTATGAATTCAACACAAGTTCCTACGCCTTTCAATGCCTTCAGATATACAGTTTTGCCTGGTTCTGGAACGGTAAAAACTTACCCATGTTCAACATTTGGTGACGTTCAAACTTATTATCAAAACATACAATAAGCGTTTCGGATACATGTTCGATTTTTTTGCTTTACCCCATTGTCCAAAATAACTTTTTGGCAACGTTGACACTCGAAAAAGTTGAAGACAAAAGCGTTGTTGTACGTATTTGAGTACCCAAACGCGAAATTTTTCCCAGGCTCTGCAAGCAATTAAGCTGAACTTTAAATAAAAAGCAGAAATATTTAGTAGTCTCGCATCCCATTTATGCGCCGCGCATCAGGTGCACAGGGCTTTATGGATTACAAACCTAGAACATTTTATTGGATATAGCACTAGCCCGTGTAAACTGTATTTGTTTGTCGTTTTATATCCAGTTTTTATTGCGGTCTATTTTTTTTCTTTAAAACAGTAGTTAGTTGTACAAAATAATCACTTAACCGAACATAATTATTGAGTACAATTACATTTCATACTATAGCAAAGCAAAATGAGGAAATTTATATTATGAATATCGTATTTAACTCTGTTCAATGAGATTAAATAAATAAAAGTGTGTAACGAAGCATATTTGGTTTTAAGAGACCTCTCCAATGATAACTCACACCACCGACTTCCCTATGATGTTGGTTTTTGTTCATTTTAACTTTCTTCAGTGATATTAAATAATAACAAAACAGTCAAACACAACATATTTGAGTTTAGACGTTAACTTTTGCTCGAAACTTGTTTTGCAACATCACTGACTAGAGTCAAACATAACTGCTTTCTTAATAGTTAATGATATTAGTATCAACTTTAGTCATACTTAGTTATAAAGCTGACTAACCAGAATAAATTCCATAACTTCGTCCCAATATTGTGTAGTGCAATTTGTGTAGTGGATCAGGTTACCGCAACGATTGATTGGATTTTTTTGTTTAGTTTCCAGTTTCCAATAATGCCACAACTGATTGGAAATACAGGCCTCCAATTTCGTTTTTTTACGGGAATTTCTATACTGACTAGTGAGTACCTACTGTTGATGATTTGACAGTTAGTGTTTACAGCATGCATTAGATTGGTGATTATTTGTTGGTTATCGAGTAGATATGTATACCTATATTGTATATTATCCACCATGTTCACGCTCGAGTAAAATATTTACTAAGCTACACCCGTAGATATGATAGCAGCTATATTCTCGTGGCTTACCGTCATCGCGTCGGCTGTCATAATTCAATTTTAGCCAACTAGGGCCGGGTATTATTATAACCATCAAATAAGGTTTTACTCGATTTTACTAGCACAGTATTTTTTCCTAAATAGCCTAATCCTATTGTGAAAATGTACTTTGCAAGTAAAATTTTATTCGACGATTATAATACTAATAGACCATTTTATGTATAAACACATAGTACGTTAGTACTCGTGGCCATATATTATGTCCCTTCTTTTGACGTCGATTTTCTCGCAAAACTAGGGGCGAAAAATGTTTAAAAAATTCTGATGCTGTCCTTGATTAATATGCATCAACTCATAAAAATTAGAAACCTGTATATGTTGGCGTTTTCCTGACTTTTCCAAATTAAGAGGAATTGGCGCTGTTTATGCCCCGTAAATTTCATTCGTTTAACTTTAGCAATTAATTACTCCGAAAATAACGCGGAATGCTAGCTTTCAATGTACCGTTTTGTAAAATCATTGGATTAGTGGTTGGCCCACAAAAAGCTATATTATGCAATGCCAGCAATTCCGTTATTAGAAGAGCTAGAATAATGAAATATAGACTATAGGCTACCCAATAATTCATAGGTTTAAAGTTTATTACATAATCATTGTGCAGTTTTCATACGGGGAAGGGAGGCGTTAGCGGTGCTGTCATGTCGGAGAGAACCGACACAGCTGAGAGAACCGGGGCATTATCAATACACGAAAAGAACGACAACTTGTCAATCTAGTAATTTTAACTAACAATTATTCTTAATTTTTGCATAATTTTGATTATAATATGTGACCCGGTACGAGAGAAATCTCTTCTATCGATTTGGCGTTTTTGTCTTTCTTCAGTTTTTATACAGTAAGGTTGTAAACAAGATTTTGATGAAAGTGGTTAGATCTAATAATATGGAGGTAGCAGATTTTCCGATTAATTATTTTCTGATTGGTGAATACTAAATTAAGTTTGCGTGATAAACCCACAAAATATTTAAAAAGTATGCCCGATTTTCTTATATAAATATTCAAACTATTATAACAGTTTCAACAGCTTATTTATTAAAAATATTTAAATACATGCACAAACAATATAAAATAAATACAACCCTTGATATATTACATAAATTACAAACGTCAGCTCTGAGCGTATAAAACGTAAAAATATAAAAAAAAATTTATAAATTTAGATTGGTAAATTTGTAGACACACAATATTTTGCAGATCACTCATTAATTTTAAATTGTACTCCCGACACCCGATTTAAATTGCCAAGAATTCCCATGTGACTTCCAAATGCCTGTTCGTGGTTCTGCTATCTTATTGACTCATTTCACCATTATTTTTTAATTCGGTAATCTGTCGCCTGATATCCAAATTTGTTGTGTTATATTGTGTCCGTAAACACTGTTCTTCTAGTAACTAATGCACGTGCGATCCCCCACTACTGGCAGCGTCGCTGTCGATCCATTCCTCCGCTCGCCCCAAAGGCCGAAGAGCGCCGCATCAATTGCAGCAATCACGAGATGCTTCAACTCGACCTTTTGTAGGGTAAATTCAAGAGAAACAATGATTATGTAATAAACTTTAAACCTATGAATTAGTGGGTAGCCTATAGTCAATATTTCATTATTCTAGCTCTTCTAATAAAGGAATTGCTGGCATTGCATAATATAGGTTTTTGTGGGTCAAGCACTAATCCAATGATTTTACAAAAATGCTAGCATTCCGCAGGTGATTTTACTTTTTAATTCGTTGAAATCTATGGATTATTTCCGGAGTAATTAATTGCTAAAGTTAAACGAATGAAATTTACGGTGCAAAAACAGCGCCAATTCTACTTAATTTGGAAAAATCGAGAAAACGCCAAGATATACAACTTCCTAATTTTTACGAGTTGTAGCATATCAATCAAGGACAGCACCAGAATTTTTTCAAATTTTTTCGCCCCTATATTTACGAGAAAATAGATGTCAAAAAAGGGGACATAATATATGGCCACGATAGTACATAAAACGGCTGCATATTTAATTATATACAGTGTTCGGCACTAACTTGGACACAAATGAGAAAAAAATGTATTATCAATTTTTCAGATAACTGCTTTTTCTGTAGAAAGCTTATACATTGTCTTAAATCTTAATTGCAAATATTAGAATGTTATTATCTCCTTGCATGTACAGGGTGTTACCAAAACTATGAAAAACTCGTAAGAGTTAAGTTAATTTATTTTCAAAGCTATGAAAAATTGTTAGTTGGAAAAAGTATTTAGAAGTATTAGAGGTCATCAAATAAGAAATTATAATCTAACCTTCTCCATTGTATATAGGTACCGGGTGTTTTATTAACAATTGGTATTTTTATTATCAATTTTTCAGAAAATTTTATTCTTCCTAAAAGTGTCTGGAGTGTCTTAAACCTAAAATTCAAATACTAGAGTATTTGCTCGAATGTACCTGGTGTTAACAAAACTATGAAAACACTGGAGAATAAAGTACCTCTACGTTCAAAGCTATGCAAAAATGTTATTTGACAAAAGTGTTTGGAAATACTAGAGTACTTTATATACGAAATTATAATCACCTTCTCCGGTGCATCCACCGCGTGTTGCATAAGAAATTCAGTTAATTCAAAGCTATGCAAAAAATATTAATTAAAAAACAATCAAGTCAAAATATTAGAATGCATTAAATTTCAACTTATAGTCACCTTCGAAGTTCCATATACCGGGTCTTTGTGCACCGACGAAGGTGATTATAATCTCGTATTTGATACCATCTAATATTTGTAAACATTTTTCTTAAATAACACTTTTGCTTAGCTTTTGAAATAAGTTTTTACTAGTTTTCTTCTATCATTCAAGCATTCTAATACTTGCATTTTAACAATAAGACAATCCCGAAACTTCAAAAAAAATAAAATTTTCCGAAAAATTCATAATAAATTGTTTTTCCATTTGTGTCCAAGTTAGTGCCGGACACGGTATGTATGTTACAGTAATAGCTTGAAAACCATAAACGTTTTTGCCATTTATTAATAATTTGTAATTGTACAATTTACAAATTTTTCTATTTTTTTCAAAAATTATTATTATCCGATTAATCGCATGTTCTTCGCAATTTGTTAATTAATGCTAAATTTTAAAGTATACCATTTGTTTAAACAATAATATACAATTAATGTTTGTAATTACCTGACTATGAGGACTCTGTTAAATTATTTATTTATTGCATTACAACAACTATAAGAATAGTGGTGGTAATGTAATAAATAAATAATTAAATTTGCAGATTTAAGCTGAAGATGCTTTTTATGAACAAAATCAGGACCTAAGCAATTAAAACTCTTATTACAAATGAAAAGAGGCCTTTATTCCGTGGACACATTCCAAATAATATTATTTAATTTGTTATGTATTTTAAGTAATTTGCAATTATAACCAATACTAATAATCAGTCTAATTAAGTAACAACTTACGAAAAACCTATAATAATAATCTAACAATCATAATTTCCGTAAAAAATAGAAAAATTTGTATGTAACATTCTATTATTTTGTTTAAGCAAATGATACTTGTTTAAACAATTTAAAATTAATTATCAAATTAGGAAAAATATGAAAATAATATTACAATAATAATATTTGCAAAAAATATATATATATATATATATATATATGTGCCTAACATTGAATACTTTTGTTTAAACGAATGGTACTTCTTCTTATATTTGTTCTAAATAATAAAAACATCTGATGTGGCCAGGCCCATGACTTTATCATACTATATATAAAACTAATCGTTTAGCTGCATTCAATTCTATTTCATCGAGATCAGTTGTTTCTGCATTAGAATAAAACTAGGATTTGACGGATATTTTGATACTATTGACAGTAGGTATTGTCAAAACATCACCGTTTGACACTACCTACTGTCATTAGAATGAAAATATCTGTCAAATCCTGGCTAACTAGTTCTATGCACATTAATGCAGACAAGACCGATCTCGATCAAATGGAATTTGCTCATGCAGGTAAACTTCTAATTTGACAAAAAAAAATTACGCATGACATAATGTCATAATGACAGATGTCGCGCGAATATTTCGATTAATTATTTGTCTTTTTTGATACAATTTATATTTATTACAAATTTTTGGTCGTAGGTAAGTGCGATACTCGAGCTGTGACATATATTACAAGCTCGTTAACATTTATGTTGATTTTGTATTGGAATTTTCTGACGACACTTCAGACAAAGTTCGCCGTAGTTGCAATAGATGTCGCGCGAATACATTGCTTAACCGTCAAATATGCTTACATTTGTTGTCATTTTATTTGTCATTTTTGATACAATTTATTGAAATTATCGGTCGTAAGTAAAATTATGTACAATACTCGAGCTGCAACGCATATTACATGCTCGTGAAAATAACAAAACTCGCCGCCTTGCGGCTCGTATGTTAACTTTCCACTCGCACGTAATATGCTAGTTACAGCTCTTGTAATGTAATATACTATAATTATTATGATAAAATTACAGAAATAGCGCCTCATTTGCAAAATCGTATAAAAATGCTAAGATTACGATTTCAATATTTTTATCATACTACGTATCACAAAGCAAATAAAAATCTGATGTGGCCAGCACATTACTCTCTCATACTATACAGCAGTGCCTCGCCATGACAATCTTGACGCATCTGCTTGTCGAATTTGCGTTTAACGAAAACCCTGATGTTCTGACAATACTGTCAATAGAATCAAAATATCTGTCAAATCCTAGCTAACTGGTTTTAATGGAGACACGATTTCGATCAAATAAAATTTAAATAAAACTATAACTATTACCAAAAAATGTCATAGATGTAAATTATACAAAATTTCGTCTACAATAATTCATTATCGAACTACCTGGTATTGACTCGCCCTGAAAGTTGGTAAATAAGAAAAATCTTGCTCACATGTTCACACTGTCAAAACTAGTAATTAACGGTAATTTATAGAGGCAAAAAGTAAATTCTATGTAAAAAATGCAAAGTAAATTTAATTATTTTGCGTTGTCAAACTTTTATTAGGACGGAAATCGAATTGAAATTCATGAGTTGAATTTCAATTCGATTTCCTGTCCGCCTTTTCGGAAACCAAGGATTTTTTGATCTCAAACGCTGTTGTTTTGACAATAACTACTATCAATAGAATCAAAAAATCTGTCAAATCCTAGCTAGCTAGTTTTATTTTAATGCAGACACGCCCAATCTCCATGAAATGGAATCTCCTACAGTTAAACTATTAATTTTATATATAGTATGATAAAGTCTTGTGTCTGGCCACATCAGGTCTTTTATTGTTAAATAATCGTTGTTTATATATTGTTTCACTCGTTGCCAACAATCATTCGCCTTGTACAAATGGTGAAAAATGAAAACTCTGCGACATCAAAATAAGCTACCAAAAATTTCATGTAACAATTTTTATGAAACACTGGGTTTTGTGCTATTCTGCTTTCACTAGTAAGAATTTCCGGTAAGAATCTATGACGACCACACATACCATAGACGAAAAATCTAAAAGCGGTATGGCGAGTATATTATTGAGTAATTGAGTAGGTATAGTATTGACTATACATATTTTTATATCATATGTATGTATTATTGCTATTTCATTTTTGGATGGTGATTTTGGGTGAGATTATATTTTTGGTCATGTAAATCGGTGAGGATTGAATTTTGTGAATTCATCCTAATAAACGTTTCGGCTGATGTGTGGCATTTATCTTGAATACTCTGGAGCAATTATTCTGTGAAATAAAAATACGCTAAGCCCATGCAAGAAGAGAGGCAAATTTCCGAAATCAAGTCGAACCAGTTTAAAAAAACAGTTTGAATCACTAAAAAACAGTTTGAGTTAAACTACATACCATATTTTGCGTTTTTACTATTATTTAACCTTCACATTAAATATTGATTTTAAAATGTACATAATTAATGAGATTTTTTAAATGTTACTTACGTGCGTGTCGAATGTCATTATTCACAATTATTTCTATTCACATTCTTTTTATTATTGAATTACGATATTTAGAAGAATCAATTGGTCAAAACTATGTTGTAAAACGTCATAGATAATAAAACACAATACTTGTCGAAATACCAAAGTCCGCTAATACAATATCAGGTGCATTTTAATTATTTAACACAAACTTATCGATATCTAAAAAACAATTAAAGATATGAATCTGCAATGACGAAGAGTGTTTACTTGACAAAAATGCGTCAAAGCAAAAAAAAAATAAAAGTTATATGATTCCATTTAAAATAACGAAGTTGATACCAACTTCCTGTAGACCGGAAGTGAGAGTCAATTCCAGAATATTTTAATTCAAAAGTTCGGATGGAGTAGACCCGGACTCCAGAAATTCAGACATATAGAAATAGTGGTACATCAAAAAATTCTACTGGAACAGTTCCGTGAGACATTCTGTATGTAAGAGATGAGAATTTATGAAAATAAAGTCATTCATTTCTAATTTTGACATAGTACTATACAGAGTGTCTCACGGGACGTTGGATTGTATGGGTACTTTTGTTATTATTAGAGATAGAAAGTCGGTTAAATGGAGACAGTAGTGCATATTTATGTTCTTTTATAGTCTGTTTAGAAAACAGGTGAATTCCTAATGGTTCCCAAGCTATTTTGAAAAAACGAAAAAATGTCATTTTTACTTTATCATACGCAGTATGATAAAGTATTGTAATCGTACCGAAAAAAAAACTGAGATTTTAGCGGAAATAGGTCTTTATGGGTCCCCTGAACATGTTTGACTAAGGTACAAAAAAATGTCTGTGTGTGTGTGTGTGTGTGTGTGTGTGTATGTCTGTGTGTAAACGATTTTTGTGGCGACGATTCCGGAGAAACTACTAAAGGTATCGGAACGAAAGTTCATATTTAGAAGTCTCATGACCTAACTTAGAGCTGAAAAGCTTTTGGTTCACAAGGGTCCAAAGGAACTGGTAGTTTATTAACTGATAGCCTTTTTCAGGGATTTTGCAAATGAGCCCCCATTTCTGTAATTTCGTGAAAATAGTTAAATAATAAATTAAAGTAGAGGAAATTTTGAATAATTTATGTTTATGACATTTTTTGGTAAAATTCATAGTTTAGCTGCAAGAGCAAATTCTATGTGATCGAGATCGGTCGCATCTGCATTAATATGAAACTACATAGTAGCCAGGATTTTGACAAATATTTTTTTGTGTTGTCACATTCAAAAACAGCTGATCTCATCAAAGGTTGGGGAACCACTATGGAACGTTGCCGCTCTAGTGCGGCAAATTATAAAATACAAATTTCAAATAAAATAAGATCACCAATTTGATTGTTTGTTGATAAGAAATATCAACCCGTCTTTATATCTAATTCTAAAAACGATAAATTGAGAAAATTATAAATAAAGTATAGCGATGAGGGTAGTTTTATTTTAGTATGTTGGTAGGGATGTGTCATGAACAGATATAAATCTGTTAGAATTTGAATTACCTTTCTAAGGTGCGTTTTCATTAGTGATAATGGCAGTGGTAGCAGACGCCATTATAGATTTCCAATAGAAAATTGCTAGTGACTCATGTTTATGTACATGCAAACTAATATGTATCATTATCACGATATGTAAGAAATACTATAATTTCGTATTCTACCACCGCCATTAGCTACCATTACCTACCAATCGGAACGCACTTTTAAACTTGACGTTTCGGCAAAGTGGTACCAACCTAGCATTTACTATACAGAAATTTTTTATTTATTTTTTTTAAATACGTATTTCTTAAAAAGCTACACAATAAACGTTGAAGTCGCTCCTGCCAAAAACTAGATAGCGCGACTCGCTATTACCTACCATTACCACCAATCGGAACACACCTTTAAACTTGACGTTTCGTCAAAGTGGTACCAACCTAACATTTCGTATACAGAAATATAACCATTTTTTATTTATTCTTTTTTAAATACGTATTTCTCAAAAAGCAACACAATAAACGTTGATGTCACTCCTGCCAAAAACTAGATAGCGCGACTCGCTCACATGCGACGGCGACACTCCGCCTTCGGTGACGCTACGCATCACCGCTCGTCGCGCTATTCCGTACTTTCGGCATTTGTGACATAAATAACTATTATTCTAATGACGTAGTGTAGGTAGTGTCAAATGCTAATGCTTTGACAATACCTACGATTTATCTCAATAGAATAGATTCTCATGCAGCTAAACTAAAACTTAATTTTATATATTGTATGATAAAGTCATGTGCCTGGCCACATCAGATTTTTTTAATAATGATCATAATTTTTTTCGCCATTGGATTCGCAAGAAACAATCGACTTTTATTTTTCTTATGGACGTCATATTAGTTTTATACCTGTTTGGATTCATCATTTCCTTCTGAGTAATTTGGTATACCACATGCCATGTTTTGATAACAATAAGATAATAGAATTGACTGGAAGTTGTACACTTCGAGAATTGGTGAAAATCGCATGGTGCCATGGAAGACGTTTTGTGTAACAATGTGATATCTACCCATCTGTACACATCTCTTGAAAGAAATTGGTGAAAATTCAGAATAAATTTATAAAAAAATATTATGGTTCGATGAAACATATTTTGCTAACTGCGCTATTTTTAGCTAAAAGAAGACGCACCACTGGGCCCGTAAACTCGGCACCTTTTTGTACCGCGCCATAATCAGGTGTGCATTGGTTTTAATGTATGGTGCGGTATAGGGGCCAACCGATTAACCGGGCCAATTTGTTATAACAAAAATTAACTTTGGGTATGTATCGGCAATATTGCTCTCTGTGGACGTGGAAGAAAGAATGGACGATATACCGTTGTTGTTACGATAAGGTATGTGGTTCCAATAAGACGAAGCACTTACACATAATGCCCGAATCGTGAGGAACTATTTAGATATAAGACATAAACCGAGAGTTATTGCTACGTATTCAGAAGTATCATGGCCACCAAGATTGCAGGATTATACCTTGTGATTTTTGTCTATGGAGTGACTTAAAAAATAAATAAGGTGTATGGTGTTTATCATTTTGGCAACGTTGGAGAGTTAGGTGGCACCGTCATCGCCGTATCAATTCGATTGATAGAAGAATCCTCGGTAAGGTCACCATATTACGGAATGCTGTGAAAAATGCCTATATGAAAATGGCGAGATTTTTGAAAACATTATTTAGTTTGTTAAAATGTTGTTACTTTTTTATGTTGTCTAGTCAGTACAAGCAAATACATTCCAAAAGTTTACTGTGACCACTATGGGCACATAAATACTGTATCACTCAAATGTGTTTTTCATGGGACCATTTCAGATATTAAATAAAAACTCCAATATTACAGATTATGAATGACCACATAAGTACGCACTGTTACTGGTTAGTGCGGCCGACCCTAGTGGCATCGGTGAGCAAACGTTTCCCTAGTCGAAATATGTATAACGAGTACGATTTCTATTTATAGAAAACCGCCACAACAATGAGGGTGTTTCCCAATAGAGGCGGTCCTAGTTAGTGCACCGGAATAAATGGCACCACTTCACCACTGCTGATTTGTAACAAAACATGCTTGTTTTTCGTAGATAATTTCCCGTAACAGTTTGCAATTAACGTCTGAATATTTTTTTACCGTTGGAGAAAAGGCTGGTCTAGATGCTGATATGGGGTTTTGATCAGAACGCGCTTCCATTTTGCCGCTATAAATTAGACAAAATAGGTGACTTTTACCGTTTTTTTTTTTCTGTATTGATTCATTAAAAATATTTATTTTTGCTCTTATTAGCACCTGGATTATCTCCATATCTATACTATATCCAAATTTCACGATCATATGCCAGAACGTCTAAAACTTCTAAAAACTCATACCTTCGATACGAATCCGTCTAACAATTCAATTACAGTGATATACGGTGTGCAAACAAAAAATATCCGGCATCCGAAGTAAGCGCAACAAAACTAAATCCAGTTCGGGTTGTAATCCGACGGGCAAAAATGCGATTTCATATTGAGGTAATAGAATGCTTACAGATTTCGATCCTCGTCATGTTGTACTTCTCTATCCTCCTGAGGCCGAAGCACACATTCCGGGGTTTCCAGTTGCTGAAAACTCCCCCTTTCGGCTTTATTTGTCTGCGATTGCGACCGCTAGTGCCCGGCTCCTCGCCCTCCGAACAACTCGAGTCCTCCGCATAGCTGATCTTTTTCTTGTAGTACCGAAAGCAGCATATGGTCTTCGGCATCGTGATGCTCGAACTATTCCCGCACTTGGCATCAATCTGCAACAAAATACATCAATGTTAAGACCCGATTTTACCTTTCGAAAACGCGGTCTAAAATCAAGGAGTTCACAATTGATAAAATGTTCATTTCTTCGCCGAATAGTTGGATTATTGAAATCGACTTTTCAGATATAACATAAATAGATATTTATCTAAGTACAATGTTAGCCCAAACTTTATAACTTTACATTTTATAACATCTTTATAACATAATTCTGCAGTTCTGCTTACGGTAATTACTAAAACAAAAGTGTGGACGCCTCAGCGCAGAAATAGGTAGGTACGAAAGCATTGAAGTCATCATTTAGAAAATAAACAGTTTCCGTTTTGTGTCACCCGGAAATTTGTTTAATGCTAACATTTCGTTAACGATATTTTTCACTTCTTCAGATCCAACTGCATACTATTCTAACTAGCTATGAACTGATAAGAAAAAAAAAATTATTATAAATATTTGTCAGTTAATTTTCAGTTGTTTAAACAAATTTTATTTGTTTAAATAATTAGCTTTTCTCGAATATGCTCTGAATTCTGCTTTCTGAGTTAGAAATGGCAGTTTATTATCTTAGAGTGACTTTATTCAATAATTTTTTTTTTTGAGAAATTAAGAGATATTATTTAATTACGAGATATCTTGCTCATATTATCTAATAAACCCACATTTGTTTAAACGAATAATATTTTACTTAATATTGATTTGAACCAGGTCCCAGGTCTCTGGTTCAAATCCAGGCTGTGGCTGTAATTTTTTATTTATTTTAAAATTTACTTACCACCTGTATATCACCATTATGAATTTGAATAATATTTTATTATTTAAACAATAGAAATTATACCAAAATATAATTGATGTCACTTGACGATAACAGTTGACCAGACCGATCTAAAAAAATGAATGGTAGGAGAATTGCAAAAATGTTTAAACAAATGGAATTTGTTTAAACAAATATGATACCTGGAACATGTAATTTATAAGTGAATTTCATAAAAAAGCTGACTTCTACCATAATTAGAACAACAGTTGATAATTAATAATCATTGATTGTTCAAACAATAGGAAGAATTTGTTTTATGAATAATGTAACTCTAAGATATATAAACTGCCATTTCGAACTCAGAAAACATATGTCCGACGGAGTTTCAAGAAAATTGAATTAGGTATTTAAACAAATGGAATTTGTTTACACAAATGGAAATTACCTCACAAATGTTCATGAACATTCAACTAGACTTATAGTAATGATTTCTAAAAAGAGAATGAAGTGATTTAAGGGTAGTTTTCAGGGCACTGTGGGGGTGGGTTCGGGACGTCAAATCCATATCTATAATAGCTCAAATTCTTCATTGGAAAGTCCTCTATAAGTCCTATAACTTTAATCTTAAGTTTTCCCAAACCCCGAACAATTATTCGAAAAATACTAAAAAATTTCTTTTTCCCATGCATTTCTTATGTAAATTTGATGCATCGATAAGCACCATTAAAAATCTAAATTTCGAAGAAAAAAAATACGTGTCCACTTTTTTTGGATTTGGAAATGATTTGGGGGGGATTGTTGCTTTTTTGAAATGCATTTTGAACCACTCTAGTAGACACGTGTTTAGGACCGGTTATGGTCTCCATTTGAGTGTTTTTCCATTGACTGTCCATCTTGCTCCTTGGCTGTACCGTACTGATGAGGACTAATAGTCCGAAACATGTGTCTACGGTTGCTTTCTTTTCTTCCATGACGCCAATTGCCCGAGAAATGCCTTTCTCCTTTTACAAAATAGGTTTACCTTCTAGGAATTGGTTTTATACTAAGGCGACCAGAATTTTCTTGTAGAAAAGCGGGACAGTTTAGGGCGAGGGGGGGGGGTGGTAGTAGTGATTAGTGTCTTCGCAAAAGATCGTATATACTATAACTATAGTAAAATGACTAAGTAGATGCATTATATTCTTATGGTTAATAAAACAAATCTTAAGGTAAAATGTTCTCATCTAACGACCGTGTACAATACAACAATATATGCCTAGTTTAAGGGTTATGGTTTTGAGAAAAAATGCACTAATCGGCACAATTAAAGGAATGCTTATTTTCCTAAACTTTTCATTGTTCGGCTTTCATAATTTCTCAATACATTTTAAACAAATTCATTGAGATAAGCAAACTATCATTTTGAAAAACATAATCTGACGCTATGTAAACTATAATGATGTTTTTATCTGCTTTCGAAACACGACGTAGAATAACTGAGGAGCTTGGAGAGGTTTTAAAATACTTTATTACCAAAGCAAAGTTGGCCAAAGTTAATCAGAAAGTTAAATTCGTTAGTCGATAATCCGTTAATGAAAAAGTTGACTTCGTTAACCAATAGTCCGTTAAATTGTAACAAATGTAACGGAAGTTAAAGTTAACCGTTAACTTTTTATAATTACAATATAAAGGTTATGTTGAGCGCCGATCGTCCGCTGAGTATAATACTCGAATAACTGCGAATATTTGCAACGTTAAAATTATCATACGTATCATAATGTAATATTGTTATTGCGTTGAAAATAAAAATTGAGATTTTTAGTGGAAATACATCCTTTTGGGTACCCTGAACGTTTTTGACCAAGGTACAAAAAATGTCTGAGTGTGTGTGTGTATGAGTGTGCGTGTGTACCCGCTTTTATTGTGGCGACCAGCGACGATTGCGGAGAACTATTGAAGGTATCGAGACAAAAGTTCATATTTGAAGTTTCTTTACTAAACTTAGAAAGTTTATTAGAAAGAATTTAGAAAGAATAAAACTTTGAAAATAATAAAAATTGTTAATAAATAAATAATAAATATAATATAATATAATTGTTAATAAAATGTTGATTGACTGCAAATTACAGATGGAACGAACAGCTTTGTAGGCATTTAACTGAGAGTCGTTGACAATAATGAATATTAAGTTTATATTTATTGTGGTATGTAACTTACCTAAATTGAGTAATTCGTATTTTTCTTTGTAAAAATACGAATGGTGAAAAGCGGTGACAACAACAAAATGTTGTTTTAAAATTATAAATATGTTACTGCATTTTCAAGGAATGATTTAAAAAAGAGTGTTGGAACCAAACAATAACATATAGTTTATTTTCCTTAGTATTTCTCTAAAAATTGTGCAAAAAATAACATTTTTAAGGGACAAAGGCAGAACTGCCTCGCCAAAAACGGGACGTCTGGTTACCTTAGGACTTAGGTTATACGAAATGAAATAAAACAAGTACGGTCTACACAGGCTTAATTCCCCTGAGTTAGGGAAATTTAGTCACGTTTCCCTAGTTTCCCTGGCTGTTTATCCGAATTTTTAGATAAATAGTTATTTCGAAATTGTTCTTTAAAATGTATAATTACAGTACACACTTGCTAATGCCAATCAATTTTCGATGCCCCCATACGGAGGACAAAGCCAATCACTGGCGCACCATGTGGTATTTTTCGGGGGCAGTATGAAAAGTGACTTGCGCTACAGTGTATGGACATATAATTCATCCTGTTTGTGAGTAGAAACAAGCCTTATTTATGCCTTATGTTTGCGTAATGGTGTTTGTTTAGTTTATAGTAAATATTTTGGTGGTCTGTAAATAGTAAACTGATCGTTATTTCTTTACGTTGTATTTATAAGTACTTTTGTAGTTTTTGTATAATATTAAATGCATTTATTGTATCCCAGTACAACATTATAAACATAAATAAGGATAAACTCAACAACTGCACAAAATATCTAGTGTTTATTTTAATTCAATTAGGTTTGTTTTTAAATTTGTTTGAAATGCGTTTTGCAATTTCATTTGGTTGTTGGACGTTTTACAACGTGTCTCTCTGAGACACGTTGTAAAACATCCAACATCATTGTAAAAACCAGTGAAATCTACTTTTAGTTAATTGTCAGTAGCACAGTCAGTACCTATAATATAAATACTAAACATGTAATGAAATAATCGTCACTATTCACTCGGGCTAGACGACATAACTACCATAACCTCACAACCATACATTTTGACAGGCCGATTCGTCGCTGAATTTATCAATGACAGGACTGCGTTCAGGAACAACGCTCCGAGTAGATGGAATAAAAATAATGTTATCGATCCGGTGCGCAGGATGGTTCCCCTCAATGCTAGGCTTCGCCCGTAGATTTCAAACGATCAACTCTCAGGACCGTATTAAATATTTTTGTCATTTCCTCGTTCGGTTTTATTATTGAAAATAGCATACGTGTTTTAACTTTATTTGTGGAATTGTATACATATTCTTTTTGTGAATTATTATTTTCGGTAAATGTTTCAATTGCGACAAGTATTTGTTCTAAACTATGAACGAATTGTGCAGTTTCAGAAAAACCACCAACATTGGAACTATCGCGGCAACTTCTTTATCATAATATAAAATCGATCTTCATTATCTGTACTGTTATCGTTGTAGCCTAATAATTCGTCATCATCATCATCTTAGTTAATTATAATTGTGTCTACAATTGAGTCAACAATATGATCTTTACCAATGTATTGGTTTTGATTTTTAAAAATTGTGTTGCAAATTGAAACGCAATATTGCCATATATTTCTTTTGAAACAGTGATTTGTTATATAAATTTAACATATCTTTAATTTAAAATGTACTGTAGCCTTTTGCAACCTTAATTTGTACGTATGCCCAGATTAATTCAATTGCAATGGGCTACAAGTAATCACAATAATTTTACTTAATTGCTTCCGATTTATATAATTCCGATTAAATCTAATAGTAGTACCTTCTCTTGATGGTGATTTTTTGACAGATACAACAGCTGTGCTGTAGTTATTTGAGAAAGAAGTTTCTGACAATGATAATTAATTGTATTACTTCCTTGGAATAATACTTCACAATTCTTGCTCAATACTTGCAAAACACGTACGCTTGTAACGCAGTTACTCAAAAAACTTGATTCAATGAATATTTATGTATTTACGTTATCTTGATTTTACCCGAAATCATATTATTGGGGCCTGACAAAAAATATTTGGTTTTGTTATTTTATTTGTTTATGCTACCTTATATTTATTTAATATTTATTTGCTGCTGTTGATTCAAAAGACGTTAAAACAAAAACATGCTTACAGCTCTTCGCTGTACACTTGCTATCTATTCTTTCATTAAACAAAGAGCCCACCATTTCTAAAATTCAATTTCAATGCTGGTTACATCAATTTAATATATTCGATGTTTGTTGTAATTCTAAGTACGGGCCTGGTGACTTGGCCTCGGCTTCCCAATCCGTTGACGACTGCATTGAACGCCATGACGTACTTGCGCGCTGTACCAAAATTATATTGCATATTTATGTCGCTTTATAAAATTAACGAACATCTGAAATGTGTTTCTATTTCAATAGTCTTATTAAACAAAATGTTGCAATTGTTTTCGTTCCTGTCTCGTTATCATGCTAATACTCGTTGCTGAGATATCCGCCTTCATAAAAATCGTGTTTATAATCTTTATTGCAACGAAAATTAGTCAAATACGAAAGCCAATCGGTAGACAAGATCTTGAGTTATACTCTGTGTATATTTGATTTTTTTTGGGCAAGCGGTTTAGTAGAAAAAAATTTGGAAAGATGAGAGTTTAAAAAAGTGCTATTTCTTTCTTCAACCGACAATTACATGAAAGTACCTGGGTTATATTGCACACTGCGTTTTTTACAACCTCCTGCACATCTAAATTAGGCTTTGTTACAATACTTATTTGTAAATATGTATTTAAATATGTTATCCAATGTATCGATACAACGCTCGGACAAGGAACGGAAAGTAGCTGAACTAATCAACGTGTTACCCGTACTGTTCAACAGATGGCCGCCCGGAAACAAGCGTTTTTATTTTCTTAAGAATCTCAATTTCTGGGCACTAATTTCAATCAAACATGAAATCGGAATAGAATCAATGCGTCTCGGACTATTGAACTATACAACCATCTCGTCTCCATTCGCAAGAACAGCGACGTTATACGCTGTTAATAATAGTTGAAATTGTCGGATTTTAATAATCTTTTACAACTGACTATTAAGGCATCTGGATTCAAAATATACTTGGTTCGTATATCTGAAGTTTGCTTAACAATAAAAAAAATACATGACTTAGTTCTCTCCAGTTTAAGGACGGATTCTAAGGAATATTGGCGACTATCTTTTAGCCTTTTTGCGATCAATTTAAACCCCACCTTAAGCGTGGAAATGATGGATTAAGGGTGCCGAAACGGGTGCGTTCCGCACCAAGAAAGTTCAGTAACGAACTTCGTAAATCGTATAGATCTTTTAATTTTGCTTTTAAATTTGAGATATTTTGCAGTCAAAGGGTATTAATTGAATGTAGCTACAGCATACGAACAGGACAACGATAACTAAAAAGAGAATACATACCTCTCCGTTCAAACGCACAAAAATCGTCGTTTTTGCTGCTTCGTACCGATTTTCTAATTAAAGCCATTTCTTGGATATTTTACAGCATGTATTGATAGGTGATTTTACTATGCAGTGGATGGAGCAAGGATTTATAAATCCAAAAACAAAATTGTAAGCTATTGTCTATTGTTCAATTCTGACCAATTTTCGGTATGTATTCCCTTTTTAGTTATCGTTGTCCTGTTCGTATGCTGTAGCTACATTCAATTAATTCCCTTTGAGTGCAAAAAATCTCAAATTTAGAAGCAAAATGAAAAGATCGGTACGAAGTACGTTTTTACAATTTACGTGTAAAATTCGCGGGTGCGTACCGCACGCGTTTCTCCGTTTCGGCACCCTTAAACAAAATCGATATCTAGGAAAAATAGAAACGAGGAAACTACAATGTAATTTATTTTTTGATCACATTTGCACACTTTTTGCCTACATGAATGCTAATGCATGTAATTTCTTCAATAATAAATACCAAGCAAATATTCACCATTCCATTCAATTTCATGTATGTTCATTTGTAGGGAAACGATGGAAAGATAAACTTAATTTTTCTGACTTTTAAAAAATCTTGATTTATCCAAACATATTTAATTATTTGAAAAATAGATTTCTGCTTATGAAACAAATGAGCCTTTTTCAATATAGTAAAAACTCAATAATTGGGATAACATCCGAGGCCGGCGGATGCAATGGACTGCGAACCGGAGATTTAAATTTTACATCTAGCTTAGCAACGAATCTTGACGAATTAAGGAAAATCAGTCATTTCCTTGGTAGCGGCAGATGAGGCGGGGCACTAATAAATGAGGCCGTGAAAGTTAAATGGGGTTTCGTCTTCTGAAAGAATTTTGCGCTGAAATAAGCCTAGTAATATTTGCATATTTAGATTATCATGCAAATTTTCAATTTACATTATTACCATTAGGGTCACCAATTTAGTCTCACCCTTACAAATACATACACAATTTGAAGGCGTATACAATACACACTAAAATCTTTTCGCTAACTACTGAATACAGTAAATTCCTCCAACTAAGGACTATGGTCCATTTTCGGTATATTTTTCGTGATTAATTTTAACATCAGCGGGTGAATTCAACAATATGTTTTAAGGTGTGTAGTAGGGTAGGTACTATGCACGTAATTATTGATTTACCGTATAAGTTATTTCAAAACTGAACTCAACAAATTATTATATAATTTGAAAACGTGGTCCATAAGTGCCCAACTACAGGCTCTAGATCTAGGTAGTCTAGGTGGTAGTCTAGGTATAATATGGTAAAAATAATCCAAAATAGTAAAATTAACACTAACTAACTCGATTTAGGCCGATATAGTATTACTGGTGCCCTCTAAAGCGGCGGTTCCACGGACCGTGATCCGACGAGCCACACACCGCGAACTGCGAACCACGCACCGTTTGACATAGGTAGTTAGCAATTTTTTGCGATGGCTCGCGCTTCGTGGTTCATGGCTCGTGGTTCATGGCTCGTGGTTATCCATTTGAAGTCGGTAAATTTGCACGATTCAAAGCAGGCGAGCCAAGACGAGCCAAGGTGGCTCGTACTAGGTTCGTAGTGGTTCGTGCGAAAAGTTGGCTCGCTGAAACGCGGACCGTTTAAAAGTACATACAGCTTTAATAAATGTACGTATATACAGGGTCTCCCACGACGAGCTGCCATTAGAAGTATATGGAGAACCAAATGAAATGAGAGATTGAGAATTTGTGGAATTATATTGTTAGACACGATTGTCTCAGCTAAAATGTTTTGAGTTTTCGATTACTTCCGGTTACACCGGAAATGATGTCAACTTTTCTATTTCAAATGGAATACCCTGTATTTTATTGCATTTTCGAAATCTTCATTAAATTTTAGATCATCTTTATGTTACATTCCCTATACCTAACCTGTGCCATATTTGAGATATGCACTTTTCTTTAAAAAATGACAGCTGCACGGTTACATTCAATTACTTATATACCAGCCCCTGTGACCGTTGGAAAAAAGTGGCCCGGCAAAATTGTTGTGAAGGTAACATATTATCGACACATCGGTAGAACTCTTGTAAAAGTTATACAGGGTGTTCAAATTATAAGATTAAAGTGGAGTTCGAGAAAAGTGCTAAAAGTCGATTTTTTCAAATGGCGACCCTAACATGACCCTAATATGAATACATTTCTCAATTCTATGGAAAATTTTAGGTCAACTTTATGTACAATGCCCTATATCTAAAATGTACTTGTACCTACTGAAATCGATTTTTAATCATCACAGTAGAAATTTCAAACATTGCCACATCTAGATTGCTTTTGAAAACAACTAAACAATTTGGAATAAACAAAACTTTATTAAACAAGTTTTTACGTTATTTTTCTTTATAATTAATTAAGTATTGATAAAATTATAAGCCTACAATAAAACACAATATTAAAAATAAAACAAAATTCTAACAACCTGTATAACTTTTAGAAGAGTGCTACTGATGTGTTGATAATCCGTTACCTTCACAACAATTTTTCAGGACAACTTTTTTCCAACGCTCACAGGACATCATTTATAAGCAATTGAAAGTAACCGTGCAGCTGCCATTTTTTAATGAAAAGAATTAATATCTCAAAAATAACACATGTTAGGTATAGGGAATGTAACATAAAATTGATCTAAAATTTAATGAAGATTTCAAAAATGCGATGAAATACAGGCTGTTCCATTTGAAATATAAAAGTTGACATCATTTCCGGTGTAGCTGGAAGTAACCGAAAACTCAAAATATTTTAGTTGAGACGATCGTGTCCAGCAATATAAGTCCACAAATTTTCAATCTCTCATTTCATTTGGTTCTTCATATACTTCTAATGGCAGCTCGTCGTGGGAGACCCTGTATGTACTTTACACATGAAGAATATGTCACAACCAAATTTCTGATTTTGCTCATCAAAGGTGATATTATCTCTATTTTGTTCTTACATGAGCCAAGTTAGTGAAGAGAGACCAATTGAGATCTACATAAAATTTATTAGATACTGTTGCTATATGTTTTTATCTTTTAGTGTTGAGTTGTTAAATTTTCAAGAAAAGGACAATAATTGACTATTGTGAAACATTGATAACGAGACCGTCCTATCATGTAAGGTTTTCGAAAAAGTTGAAATAAAAATGTCACAAGTTGGGAACTTTCTTGGAAACTTTCAAGTTTTAAGTTAGTTTAGGGGATTGATTTTTGCAGGTAAGAATTTACTAGAACTTTTAGAACTTTTATTTAACATACAGTTTGGCTCAAAAAAGATGTAATTTTATAGGTACTCAAATATCAAATTGGATTGTAGTATCGCAATTACGGATGTTTATATACTGCATTCAAATTAAAAATAATATAGATCTGATATGTCGAAATTAGCAATTTTAGGAAAAGTCAATCAAACTACTACAAGACACAAAATGACTCTAAAGTAGTTTTTATGGCAAGAGTGTTTTCTTTGTTGTAAACATGGTAAGGGTTTTTATTCTAGTAGTCCAGTCATTTTATATTGTGCATATTACGATCAAACGATAGTAACATAATATATTAAAATGTTTAGTATCATATTTATTACGAAAATGTATAATTAATGAAAAACTGTCGAACAATTGTGCCTAACAGACTTTAATCCTTAGTTCCTCAAATATCACTTACTTAGCCGTCATAACCAAAACACCACACCGCAGCGGCCAAAAGTTACCATCAAAAAGATTTGTAAACTTATGCAAGAAAATCAACGGTTAATTAAGTATAATTGAATTCACAGAACTTTAAAAATAATACACCAAATTATAGGTAAGAAATAGAAACATTTTCCGTTTTATTGTAAATTTTTGATATATTTGTTAGTTTTTGAAAGATTCTTAAAGGTATATCTGATACATAATGTATTTTGGTGAGTTTAATAGATCAAACACAGGTTATTGTTACAATTGTGTCACAGTAACACAAACAAGGCATCCATGTTCGAATTTACTACTGACTCTAGCGATTCAACAGTCATCCGTTATTTTTCGCCAAGCCAAATGCATCTAAACGAACGGCGGACCACGCGCCGTGGAATCGCGGCTTAACGCGATTAATTTAGTTTTTTGCCAACGAGAATTTTTCCGATTACAATGATACCTAATACTACACACAATACACATAATGTGCATTAAATCGTATCGTAAAAATTTCGTTTAAAGCAGGGAAATAGAAAAAATATTGGGCTATTGATCAAATCGTAGTGAACTATGGATGAATGCTAACATCCGCATCTGACAGTTCTTTGCATTTGTTATACAGCAGTACAGCTCCTTATTAGTTGAGATTATTGCCGGTTTTTTTTTTTTTCGATTAGTAATACAGGAGATTTCACGACGAGCTGCCATTAGAAGTATATGGAGAACCAAATGAAATCAGGAATTGATAATTTCTTGACTGAATATCTTGTTAGATACGATATGTTGATTAAAATATTTTCAGGCTGCTTCCGATGTAATACTTCTGGTTACACCGGAAATGGTGTCAACTTTCATATTTTTAATGGAACACCCTGCGTTTTAAATTTTTATTTATATCTATGTTAAATTTTAGGCGAATTGTATTTTACATACACCTAGCACGTGTCATTTTTGTGGTATTCAATGTTTTCAAATAAAAGTGACAGCTGCAAGGTTGCCTTAAATTATCTATAAATTATTTGCTGTGACCATTAGAAAAAAGTTGTCTGGCAAAAGACTAAATAAAGAATAAAAGGACATCGAAATTGTCATAGAAATTGCTATTTTAGTTCACATGTGACGTCACTGAAGTTGTCAACTTCAATTTTTGTAATTACAATGTATGAAACGTTCCCAAAACAACTGCTAGAGTAGGCTAGAGAACTTACTCAGTAAAATTTTGTACTGAGTATGTGATTTTTATTTGCAAATTTAGGGTTGCTAGAAACAACCCTATAACTATATTATCGCAAGCAAACCTACTTTAGAAAGAAAACTTTGTAACAGAAGATATTTAAGAACTTTGCCATACTTTCCTTTCTTCTCGTTTTTAATCACGTTAACTCTTGTCCAATATGTCCACCTATTCAAGTATACTCCAAAGATATGCTCAAGTATCCCCACAATAAGTAAATTTATATAAATGTCAACATACATTTTCTAGCCTTGAACGTGCTTTGCACATTATTACGGAATGCAAAAATCTAGATATGTAATCATGTGAATAGAAATATAAATAATTGAATATGTTCTGTGGAGAATGTGTATAGTCGTATAAATTGGTGTTATCCATCGGTACATCTACCCAGTGCACAGTGGTCTGAACTCGCGAAAAGTTGGCCAAAATCTGAAACTTGGTATAAGGGATTTTAAGGTCGCTGATCACGAATGTAAACTCTAAATTGCTAAAGTCAAAATGGCGGATCCAATATGGCGGTCGACTACATTAAAATATGCTTTGATTTAATTGAAACGTGGCTGTTTGGAGCTTTTAAGGTAGATGATTATAAATCTGAACTCGCAATTTCCGAAAACAAAATGGCGTATCCAATATGGCGGCCGACTACATTAAAAGATGTTTTGATTTAGTTAATACACGGCGTTTTTTGGATTTTTGAGGTCGCTGATTATGAGTCTGAACTCAAAATTGTTTAAAACAAAATGGCCAGTCTAATATGGGTAACGAGTACATTTAATATGTTTTGATTTATTTCAAACGTGTATTTTGGGAGCTTTTCAGGTCGCTGACTACGAATCTGAATTCTAATGAAAACAAAATGGTGCTTTCAATATGGCGGATAACCACTTTAAAATATGCGTTAATTGCTTTGAAACTTGCCTTTAGAGGATTTTTATGGTAGCTGATTATGAACCTGAACTCTAAATTTCAAAACAGCAAAAAATCAAAATTTCGGATTGCATATGGCGGACGATTACTTTAAAAAATTATTTAATTTATTGAAAACGGGCCCGAGGATGCGTAGTCATAATTATAAATCTGTACCTACTGCCAGTTTTACTTCAAAAACTATTTTGTTTACCTGAAACGTTGCCTGCATGGGATATTCTGCTTTTAATACTATCATGAACATAAAATTTGCAAGAAAGCTACGTGTTAGTTAAGTAAATTTTACCTATAATATATTTTTGGGTACATATTAACAGATATCAAATACAAATTAACAACTAAAGAATAAACAGTGTGTTCTTACAATCTATTCCGCCTCTAATTCTAAACTATCAAGTGATGATAGATCAACAAACTCGTTGGTATACTCTTCTTCTTCTTCTTCATTGTCTGAGTCTTCATTCTCGCAGTATCGCTTCTGTTTATTCATGGAACAAGAAGGCTCAGTTTCTGATGTAAATGGTCGTATTAAGGAAATAACTTCGTTCGGAAGCGGAATCTTTATTTTTTGTTGGCGGTTTATGCGGGTTTTTAAACTAATGCTAGATATTATTGGGTCCGAAGTGTCTATGGCTCTATTAAATATATCTTCTAAGTTATTTTTTCTGTTAGTTTTCTAGAATGAAATTCTCGATCTTGTTTATAAAATTTATTTCTGGCTGCAGAGCCCTCTCCAAAATAGCAACCTAGCAGTAAATAATTTTGTTTTCCGTGAACTAGTACCTTATGGACAGTAGCATGCTTCTGGTACCGTGAATATATAGTCATAAATAAATTCGCAGTTTTGAAACAACTTTAAAATTTTTCTTAGTTTAATTGAATTAACAAGTTTAATAAGTATAATTTGTCAATAATTTGTTACATTTAGACCAAAGTGGTATAGACAGAAGATTATAAAGAGTATTTATCTTTAATTTAATGCATAGCTTGTTACTTCATATAAATAAATAACAGCCAAAAACTTATTTGAAATTTGGCGCAAGTATTGTGTTTAAAGCAAGTATACTGATTTCTCGCAAAACGTTAAGCTACCGAAGAAAATTAAATTACGGAGAATGCGCAGCTAGATGCAGCAAAATATAATTGCTGGGAAATTTTGGGTTAATTCGCTCTTCTGTGTCTTCTATAATTGTGGTGATTTAAAATTTTCTTCGTTCATATTTACGTAATATGAAATATCTACCTTAAGTAGGATTGTCCAAGATATCACTTTCCATTATTTAGAGCTTAAATAAACATACAATATACTCAGTATTCGATTTTTGCTGAGCGCGTTTAAAATAATGAATAGTGGTAGAAGCGCACTATGCGCCATTTTGGTTAATTAGTATGACAATGCGTTGTAATTAAGCATCAATTCCACGCGTGCTTAATAAATTAACCTGTTTACTTTCATATAGGGTACAGAATTTAACTGAATTCAAAACTTGAACATTTGAATTTTGGCCAACAATTCGGACTTCTAGACCATAGTGCAGTGGCGCGTTACCCCATTGGCAAAATTGGCATTTTCTCAGGGAGTATTTTGGAAACTCATTTCCGTAATAGACTACCACACCATGCCAGTCCTCATTAACGTTCCAAGCAGCTCTTCTCAGCCAGGCCCCAACGGATTTTAACAAATTTATTACCACGTCAAGAATAGTGAATTTTATATATGTGCTCCTGCCGGTTGGTGACCAAAATCAATCTTTTATAAACTATAAATTAATTAGGTAATTAATTAATTACCGTAGTAAGAATATCAAATTGAACTTCAGAGTAAGTAGTCTTGCTTATGGGGTCCCAAAACGAGCGGAGGCAGTTTTACCTACAACTCATGTTTTTTTGCCATAAAAGATACTATGTTTAATATTGTACGAGACTAATGAGAAACTCTTGACTAAGTTAGAAGAGAAAAACTGCATGAATTCTTCGAAGATTTTCAGTCGACACCTTTCCTTTTCTCTGGAATTCTATTCTGTAAAGATGAATGCCCCAAAAGAGTCAGTAAAATAAAAATTTCGATCTGCACAATGCTGTAAATCTTTCAAAGTCCTTATTATTACACAGTGTGTATAAAAAGAAACGTAACCACTAATAATTCTTTCTAAAAAGTTGACAAGATAAATATTCCAATAAAAGTTTTAGGAAATTCCTTAAGCCACAAATTTTAAATGCTTAAAAAGTATTTCATATTTATAACTTAAGGCATTTTCAAAAACTACTTAATTGCTTTCTTTTAACATTTAATCGTCTTGTTACATTTATACCGCTGACCTCAGGACCAAGCGGTTTTCACAATTCAATTTGTAATTCAAAACAGTAAAAACAGAAAAATATACATGATGCTATATTAAAATATGGAATTTGGTCTGCTTCTTATAAATACATAACCCTGTTATATTCAAAACTCATTCAAGTTTCCTGCTTAAGTCTTTTCCTAAACCTTTTATTTGGTTTCTTTCTTCTAAACTTTGAGGACTTTGACACGTTACGTTTGTTCTTGTTAAAACTGTATATAGCAGAAGTAAGCGGAATCTTAGCTAATGTTAGAAAACTATTATTACGCAGTGTGTATAAAAAGAAACCACTCAATATATTTCCTTCTAAAAAGTTGACATGATAAATATTAAAATAAAAGTTTTAGGAAATTGCTTAAGCCACAAATTTGAAATGCTTAGAAATGAAACACACTTTATATTCACAGTATTTCATATTTATAACTTAAGTCATTTTAAAAAACTACCAGCTATTGACACGGTAGAAATCCTTTGAACATTGTTTAATTGCTTTGTTTTAACATTTAATCCTCTTGTTACATTTACACCACTGACCACAGCGACATGCGGTTTTCGCTGTTCAATTTGTTATTCACAAGATTCAAAAAATAGGAAAAATACACAGGACGCAATAATTAAAAAAAATTTATTTGGTCTGCTTTTACCAATATTTAACCCTGTATATTCAAAAGTCATTCAAGTTTCTAGTTTAAGTCTTTTCCTAAACCTTTGATTTGATTTCTTTCTTCTAAACTTTGAGGACTTTTCCACGTTACGTTTGTTCTTGTTAAAACTGTATATAGCAGAAGTCATGGGAATCTTATGCTAATGTTAGAAAAATAAATAGGAAATTACATTTGATTAAAAGTAACATTGTAACGAATTTCCATGCCTGAACACTAAAATTCGTTAATTGTAAATAATTGTATATAGAAATAAGTATTTAGAATTGTATTATGCTTTATTTTGTGAATTATTTTCAATTATTTTTTGTCGAGGAATGTTTTCGGGTCAAGAACCGTATATAAGACCGTCCGGGAGAGGTACGATAAGTATATTTGCCAGTATTTCTTGTGCAAAGAAAAGCCGTTTCGAATAAGCTGGTTTTGCTGGCCAGTTTATTGGTATAGAGAAAATATCTTAGGATATTATTGTGTGACGAGAAACGTCGAATCAGACGGACCACGTTACAACATATCAAAAGAACTATGCAAACTGCACCACAAATTTAATAAGTACATATTCAGAGGACATATGTACATATTGATGATGGCGTATTTAGGAATGAACTATCGCAGTTAATAAAATTAAAAACATATTTATTTGTTTAGAATGCAATTTATTTATTTAGATAATATATTCTACTTGCTACGAATTTTTATTTTTAAATTGTTATTTATCAGATATTTTGTAATTCTTAAGAATAATCTGTTGTTACTTTAAATAATTATGTAGGTACTTATATGGAATGTTACCTATTATTTATCATTTTTGTCAATTTTACCGAAATGTTATATCAGTATTATTAGTATATATTATTTTTGTATTTAAAAGTACTTCGTCTTAATTCAACATTGTATATGTGGCATCCAAACTCAAAATTGGCCCCATGATGACATAACGCGCCGCTGCATCTACCACTATGCAGTAGCACCCACCAATATAAAAAATTTTGACAAGTGCGAGAGACTCACGCGCCAAGGATTTCCTTTCCACAGACGATTTAATTTGTTTGGACATTTTACTGCCATTTTCCTAAGAAACCGCCGCAATCACTGTCATGGTAAATAAACAAACACGCATTGTCACATCACAACGTTTGAGTGTTGCCAAATCGCTTTTTATGTTTATAAATTGAGTGAGTAATATTGTGTTTGTAATGTAATAGTATACAGTGGGTCTCACTAAATGTTGGATTGTAGGGGTACTTTTGTTATTATTAGCAAAAGAACCGTTTAATAGTTTCTGAGATTCTTTGAAAACGAAAAAAAATCGTTATTTTTTAAATATGACCATTACTTTTTTATTTATGATTATGCTGTTTTGACATCGATTTTATTTACAATTAAATTATATCAGTATTTTTTGCCAACGAATTCGCTGGGATCAAGTAAAACTTTTGTTTTTCTTGCCAGCGCCATATTGGTTTTACACATTTGGTTTCAACATGTTTTTCTGAGTAATTTGATATGGCACAAGCCACAAGTTTACTTCAGTCAAATGGCTAAAATTACTGAAAATTACTATTTCTTTGGAATTGTTGATAATGTGATGCTGCTACGAAAATACAGAGTGTAATACAATGCGCTTTCTGCCCATATGTCACGTGACAGTTATTTTTCAGAACTCTATTATTTGTTTCCATTGCCTCGATAGCTCAATTGGTGAGAGTTTCGGATTGGAATCCAGGCCGTGGTATTTTTACCGAGAATTATCCTCACCTAGATTAATTCATCATTTGCCTTCCTCAATTAGTTTCTATTTTACTATGCACTATCAAATATATATGTAAGAACGTTTTCCTTTGTTTTATCAGTTGTAGTCGTGTTAAGAAGGCTTAGCACTTTTTGATCTAGAATATACATGTTGCCCTAACCTACATGCCGTGAACGAATCGAAGTTTAAATGAGGTGAATACGATGAGTTGCTCTGGATTTCAAGCAAGGTCATACATCACAAAAATGAAATGAGATGATACATACTACCACAAAGCGTCATCTTAAAATTTTTAGTTAGGGCATTTTTATTTGCGTATATGTTAGTAATCACAAATTTACATTGCCCAACTAGCTGTAATATGCCTTTCGAAATCCGACTCGCTGTCATTCTAGAGACGAAGCCTTTTTAGACAAAATTCAAACTTTAATGAAACACCCGACAGACGCAAATCCAAATCATGTCGATTTACTCTCAACCTTCCCCTGTCTGTAAACCGCATTGCTTGGATTTCGTTAGCGTTTAAACCAGGGCTGTGGGATCGCAGAGAAATGTACCGACTCCGACTCCAACTCCACGTTTAAATCTTGTAGAGAAATGCATTGCGAGATGATTTGGTGTCTCAGTAGACAGACCTTATTATCAGGTATTTTACAAAGTACTTACTTATAGGATGACCCATGACATTTGGTTTTTCCAGTAATAACCTTATCACTAGAATCTTAAATGGCACCCTATATTATTTGTGTGAGATTTTCAATCAGGATGACATTCTGAATACATGTCAATCGTCAATTTTTATCACCAACACAACGAAAAAATAACTTTTTTGTTTCTTAATCTAGGTGAAGGAAGACCTACGTTAATTTTTCACCAGTTGCAAGACAACTGTAGTTGTGTTGACGATTTTCTTGCGCTGGACAGGGACGAACTCCGCCTTTCTTTGTTAATTTTCTCATGAATGCGTTAAGTTAAACCACATATTATTTGTCAGAACATGCTTATTACATCCGAGAGCATATGTGACTGCGCACGAGAGAATCGCTCTAACTGCCATCTCTCGTTTCGATGGACTCCTATGTCAGAAGGCTCATAACTCTAACACTACTGAAAGGAAAAAATTAAATAAACTGTGTCATACTCCTTAATCATTTCTACGTAACTTGTTTGACTATCAACATTTTTTGCCTCTCGATGAAAACATGAGCGCGAGAGAAGTGAAAAAGTCTACCCGGTTTTAGCGTTTCTAAATTAACGCGTGTCTTTCCGATTTGTTCTCCTACATCGCTTACCTCAAAAACTTTAAATTTTGTTCAGGATGCATTTAAAGTCTCTTCTACAGGGTGAGTTATTAGTATCCCGGCGGTCGATAGCTACTAAATTATTAGAGAAAGAAACAAATGTTTACGACAAAAGTTGTTTGACTCACCAGTTTCTATAACGTAAAATTATTTTCATTTATACAGGGTGTTGCATTTAGGCATGACGGAAAGTTTGTACATTTTTTAAAATGGAACGCCCTGTGTATTTTATTATTATGTGAATACTAATAAATTTGTTTATCCAACCGTATAGGTTGCTAACTCTCAACGTTAACACTTGCTGAGATATTCAATTATTTCTCTAAAATATGCCCGTTGCAGGATCTTCTTTAAAACGAAGTAAAAATGAAATTTTTGTAGATTTTGATTTTAAACTAGGTCAGACAATAGTCAAAGCCAGTAGATAAATGATAGTATCCAAAGATATTTGATTCACTGTACGTACAACTTAGTAAATTTTTGTTTTTTTAAATGGCTTTTCTTTGAGATTTTTAAATGGAACAGCCTGTATATTATGTGCTAGTGGAATTGCTCGTCAAGTTCCCTTTATGTGATATGTCTAATCTTAGTAGTTTTCATGATATTTACAATTTAAAGAAAAATGTGTAATATTATCCAAAAATGCCATTATTTTTTCGTTTTTTGTTTGTCTCTTAGTTGTAAATCAGTAATAGTAGGTATATTAACATATTATTTAAAAACAACTTTAATAATATTAGCGTTTACTAAAAAATAAATCCCTTTTCACTTACTAAGCTATTAGAAACAAACTTTAGAAACAAACTATAAACACTTAATAAACAATGCACAACAAGTAGCTATTATTAAAATTTATATTTGGAAGTTATTCAAAATGGCGCCCATTTTCTCTTCTGCAAGCAGTAACGCGCTGTATAAAAAATCTTGAGATGTTTCTTAACATGTACATGTACCTGTTATTTACTTTAAGGTTGTAAAAAACATTCGTTATACTAAGTTTCATGAGTTCCTGGTGTAGTAGGTGCTGATTGGTATAGCAGTTCCTTCACATATCACCATAAAAAGATATCTAGTTTGTTGAGTTCTGGAGACCTTGGTGGCCACAATGTAGGACCCCCTCTTCCCTCTTTGGTCACCGTTTTAGTTCTTGTTTTGTGCTGGTAATTACTATTACCTGTTTCAATTGCAACCGAACCCTGTTTATAACAATTGATGCCGACTATCCGGATATTGCTGTGCATATATTCGGGATACTAGTAGTGTTTTTCTGTCGGCTTCACCATAGATGTAGATCATGTTAATTAATTCTTCTTTGCTATAATTACAACTCATCGTTCAGAGAAAAGACAAATTATGTTACTAATTTTGACAGCAATAATTTATTGAGTGTCGTTAAGTCTCAAGTGTTTGTTTCCATGAGTCATTACACAAGGCAAAGCGTCTTAATAAATGGTAATACCAAGTATTAATTACCGTTGTTTTTTTTATTTGTTTTTTAATACAGTGTTACTAATTTACAAATGAGAGACAAAAAAAGAAAGAACGTAAAAATAATGGCATTTTTAGATAATATTACACATTTTTCTTGAAATTATAAATATCACTAAAACTACTGAAGTTAGACATATGACATTCTTGACATAAATTGAAAGGAACTTGATAGGCAATTCAACTACCACATAATATACAGGTGTTTCACAGGTTATTTCACACATTTCAAAAACTCAAGGAGAAGACATGTGAAAAGCATACAACGTTACTAAGTTCTATGAACACCCTGTATACTGAATGTAATATCTTTAGGGACTATCATCTATCTACTGGCTTTGACTATTGTCAGACATAGTTTAAAGGCAAAATTTTGCAAAAATATTTATATTTTTATATATTTTGGAGAAATAATTGAATATCGCAGAAACTATTAACGCTGAAAGTTAGCAACCTGTTAGATAAACAAATTTATTAGTATTCATATAATAATAAAATATACAGGCTATAACATTTAAAAAAATGTTCGTACTTTCCGGCGCGCCCAAATGCAACACCCTATATGAATGAAAATAATTTTGCGTTATAGAAGCTGGTGAATCAAATAACTTTTGTCTTGAACATTTTTTTCTTTCTCTAACGATTTAGTAGCATTCGACCGCCGGGATGCTAATAACCCTGTATAGATTGGCTATATTTTCTATAGAAAATATTGTGAACAGGATTTTGATGGAATCGGATTACTCTGAAACGACCGTAAGCAGGACAACGCAGTTACGATACAAATAATCCATATTTACTGCTATAGTAATCGCTTGAATTTAATAGCATTCCGAGTATTTGATAATTTTTAAGACCGAAATAAACATTAGCAATATTTTGTGCAAATCGGCTTTCCCTCGCATGTGTTTTGAATGTTTTGACGTTTTCAGTGAATCCGCCTGAATCCGTTTTTGTAAAATATCATTATTTAAAACTAATCGCACAATTATGCAAAATACCGAAATTGTATTAAGTAAAAGATCTTGCTGGTACTGTCCCAGCCCAGCTATGTTACCATTTACCGCTACGATTGACATAGTTCGCGCTGCATGATCTTTACAACATTCATATAAATCGTTTTAAAACTTTACTTAAAAACATCTATGCGATTATGTTTCTGCAGCCATATGAAATAACTTATGGCGATTGCTTATGTGCATATTAGGGATGTGCAAATAGTATCAATTCGTTACTTCGTATTCGTTACTTTCAAATATTGCAAGTAACGAATACTTATTTAAAAAATATTCGTTACATCATCAGGTTAGGTATCAATCACAACAAGCAGAATGAATGAAGTATCAGTTCTAGTATCATGTGATATACAGGGTGTTTCAGAAATAGCGGCTAACCTTGAAGGAGCATATTCACCAAGGACAGAGAAGCAATTTTGGTCAAATAACCTATAGTCTATTTCAAAGTTTTCAGTACTAACAAAATTGTATTGAAGAATTCGTCTAAGGCCGGCCCTGGTAAATAGCCGAACGCGCATGACCCGTCTACGGTTACAAAAGTCCGTACAAACAATTAAAAATAGAGAGATTAGCACGTACCTAATCCAGAAATGTGGTGCGGATTTACAAACATTGTGATTATTAAGCGTTATCGTCGAACAAGACAAACCGATTTAACACAGCAACTACGCGTCTCGACCGATCAATGTTATGTCGCATTCTAACAATAGAATTGCTATTCATCCGTCTCTGGTACTACACAATCACTACACAACTACACCTACATTAAGATTCCACAATCCAAATGATTTTTATTGTTGATAAACCAACTAACAGCTGATCGACCGTGACCACGCTTGTGTGCGTTCATATCAACCTGGCGAATGTAGGTCATTGTCACGCTCAGCGAGAAGTGATGGGAGCCGATATGTTCTCGGCGACGTTGATTTGTCACCAGTTGCAACACAACTGTAGTGGAGTGCTGTCGATTGTCTTCCGCTGGTCAGGGACGGACTCCGTCTTTCTTCATTAATTTTCTCAATAATGCGTTAAGTTAGACCATACGTTATTTGACAAAATATGCTTATTACGTCCTTTGGCATATGCTCCTTCAAGGTTAGCCGTTATTTCTGAAACACCCTGTATAAACTACAATTCCCGTAACTAAATAAAATACATATTAAGTTGGAAATAAATATAATTATAATAATGAATAATAAATAAAACACGTGTAATCGCCACTAAACGTAACTCAATAATAATCCCGACACCGGAATTGTGATCCAATGTCGTAATCCCTAAAAATCAGTTAGTGCCTGCAAATCACTCCTCTCAACACCGACCGCTTCCATCTATCCATTCTCCGCGAACCAACCCGCCTATCAATTTGATGCCGCTACCCTTAATGCCCAAGGTGCCCAAGATAGCAGATTCAATCACAAGTCACCATACGTAAAATTGGTATTAAACAAAATATCAGTATCAATTCTGGTATCACAAGTACAGTACAATTAGATACAGTAAATTATCAAGTTCACGATCAGTAACGGTCTGGTAACGGAAACGAAACGCGTACCAAGTATCAAGTAACGAAACACGAATGATTACTGATACTCAGTATCAAGTCGGGTAACGGTACCGAACGGTGTAGGTACCAAGTATCAGTAACGAAATACGAATGATTACTGATACTCAGTATAAAATTGGTAACGGTACCGAAAGTGTAGTACTAAGTATCCATTAACTACTAAGTATCTACTAAGTATCTAGTAACGAACCACAAATCATTACCTATAGATATTGATACCAGGCGGCACCGAACAGCCTGAGATCAGAAGGCAGCAACCCGTCGTACGTGTACGACCGACAGTTGCGACGAGGGTGCTACGATGTGCGGAGATGTATCATGTTTAACAACTAAATTAGCTAGTAAATGCGGCCGGCGGTGACTATAGTCCGGCAACGCGGTGGTTTTCGACATTTTTTAAACATAAGAAGATCGTATGTCCGTGTTCAGTAATTTGTATCGGATACAATAAGGAAACAATTTGTTTCGAATGTGAAATGTTAAAGGTATTAGTTTACCGTATTTTATGTAGGATTGTTAACTAGAAAAATATCAGTTTCAGTTTAAGTAATGAATACAAGGTAGCGAATACAAAGTAACGAATACAAAGTAACGAATACTCGATTAGAAAGTTGCGGTATCAATTCGTTACTCAAAAGTATCGGTACTGCACATCTCTAGTGCATATCCCATTATCGTGCCAATATTCGTTCCTGAGATATCCGTTTTCATCAAAATCTTGTTTACATCCTTTATTACATAAAAATGTAGAGAAAAGATACTAGTATCGAGTAGCTTTTTCATTTCTCTAGCGCCCATGTTTACACCGAGAGGCAAAAAATGTTGATATCACTTATGTAGAAGTGATTCAGGAGTATGACACACTTTATTTCAATAGTTTCTGTTCAGTAGTTTCAGAATTATAAGCCTTCACGTACAGGAGTCAATACTATCGAGAGATGGCCGCCAGGGCGATTCTCTCATGCAGGGTCACATATGCACAAGGTTAGTCGTATTTCTGAAAGACCTTGAATATTGGACGGATGATAACTTCTCACTCTGTTAATATGTTGTTAGATATCAGTTAATAAAAAAAATTAGAAAAAAACTAGCGATAATTTGACATCAGTGTTGTAGATTTTAAATGTCCGAACATTTTGATATTGTTTGTCTGTAGTATTTGTTTTCATTAATTTGGTGAGCAAAATACGGTGGTAATGTTTCCGAAAACAAAATTCAAGCTCCATGTTGTGGAAACTTTTTCAGTTGTGCGTATAATTCCCACAACATGTAGAATATGAAAAAGAAAATGTAATTTAGTTATTTTCTGTCTACCTCTTTGTTATTTTATTGAACGACAGTGCTGCTAATCCCGGGCTACTGGTGCAATTCGCAGTCTGAGCACGCACTCTCCTTGTTTTCATTTAATTTAATGTAGGGGACAACATGATAACATTTGGTTGATGGTGAACCTCGGTAGAATTTAAAATTTTAAGGCGAAGTTGATGGGTAATACTTGTACGTGATTTTTTGTTCACGATTTACTCTAATAGCACATACAATAGGCAATTTTAAGTAAAAAAACTACCATTTCCATAATTATGTTATAATATACAGGGTTGGGCAACTAAATGGAATATTGCATGCACAGCGTAAATTATTAGTTTTATCAAAAAATTTTAAACATAAAAGTTTTTTGACTATTCTTTTCCCAAATTTTCACAAAATCTAATTATAGTATGTTTAAAGAGTAAACTGAAAGTATGGCGACTATGACGTTTTTTTTTTTAAATGGCGACGTATGACGTGTGATACATCGTTGGATAGCTCTATTTCTTACCTTTACAACCGTATAACACATTCCCCCATACTCATAATAAATCAACTGTCAACTATCAATTTTCATGGTATACACGTGGTGGTTAATAGTACACTTTGTTTAGTTAGTGTATAAAATGGCTAGATTGACGGAACGTGAAAAAAATGAAATTTTAATGATGGTAGGTTATGGAGGCCATAAACGAAAGCAACAAGGGGTTTGCGATTTATTCAATGATGTCCATCCCGACAGAAATCCCATTACTCAATCAACCGTCAGCAAAATCTTAGCATGCTTTAATGCTACTGGAAGCGTACGTGGCGATTGTAGAATTCGAACCAAATCAGCAACAAACGAAGAAAGAGCTTTGTTGTCTGTCCAAGATTGCCCTCAAACATCTACCAATCAACTACCTTTAAATGTTGGAATAAGTCGTCGATCTGTTGGAAGAATTCTTAAACAAGCAAAGTACCGTCCATATAAAATTCATTTAGTGCACGAGCTATCCGAAGATGACCACGATAGAAGGTTACAGTTTTGTGAACAGATGACCGAGCTATGTAACAACAACGAATTTGTTAAGAAGATTCTATTTTCCGACGAGGCAACATTTTGCTTAAATTGCACTGTTAATCGTCACAATTGTCGTTACTGGGCGGCAAAAAATCCACATTGGATACAGGAGGCGCATACCCAGCATCCCCAAAAAGTTAATGTCTTGGTTGGTATTTTAAATACCCACATTATTGGTCCATATTTTATAGACGGGACGCTGACTGGGCAGAAATATTTAGACTTGCTGCAACAAAACATTTGTCCTGATATCCAAAGAATTGAAGACATCAACACGGTTTGGTTTCAACAGGATGGAGCACCTCCTCATTATTCCGCAACAGTCCGTGAATTTTTGAATAATTATTTTCAAGATCGTTGGATTGGTAGAAGGAGGACAATAGAGTGGCCCCCACGTTCACCGGACTTAAGCCCATTAGATTTTTATTATGGGGTGATTTAAAAAACAGGGTTTATAAAGATAGACCGGATAGTTTAGAAAACTTGAAGGAACAAATCCGACGTGAGTTAATACGCACTCCAACACAGGCCTTGTCTAACTCACTACAGGGTTTTATTGACAGACTTTATTATTGTCAAGAAGAAAATGGTGCTCAGTTCGAACCTTTGCGTTAGTTTCATTATTTAAATTTAAGTTCGCTTTACTTAATTTAAGTAAACAACCTGTATTTCTTTTCTCTTTTCTAATAATAAATTAAATTATTGATTTTTTTGCGTTTTTTATTGATTTACATTTGATTTATTATGAATGTGGAGGAATGTATTATACGGCTGTAAAGGTAAGAAGTAGAGCTATCCAACGATGTATCACACGTCATAAGTTGCCATTTAAAAACTTGACGTCATAGTCGCCATGCTTTTATTTTATTATTTAAACATAATTAGATCTTATAAAAATATGGGGAAAAAATAGTCAAACAACTTTTATGTTTAATAATTTTTCATAAAACTAATCATTTACTCTGTGCAGACAATATTCCATTTAGTTGCTCAACCCTGTATAAATATTCGACCTCACCAAGTACAGGTAGGTTCAAAACATCTTGTTTCCGATACTCAGACCAAAGTATACAGGTTGTACCAATTGAGTGGTCGCGGAAGATGCCTCAGCTGTAGAAGATATTTTAAAACTAATTTGGTCCTGATATGAGAAATGCCTGCGCTCACAATTTCAAATTATTTTGAAAAAAATTTTAAATCTAATTTTTAAAAACTTCTGTTTTCTTGAATGAAACATCCTAATATTTTTGCACATTTTTCAATTGCTTACTAAATTTTAAAACGATAAGTATGTACCAAAATAGTACTAAAACTAGGCTTACCATAATTTTGAAATGTCAAACCGGGACAAGAATTACATTTGGAAATAAAATATTTAAAAAAACGTGAAAACACAAGTAGAGCCTCCACAGAGTCCACGTCCACGAGCGCTAATCAACAACCCCACCCTGTGGTGGCTTTTTTGTTGTCTTTGATTTTTTCTTCTTGTTGCTTCCTAGGTATTTTATCAATTATTATCAACAATTGGGATGTTAAAAGTAACCAAAACATACGTATTTTCAACACAACAAAAATTACTGTGTAAAAATAAGACATGATAACACTTATTTTGCCACATATTATTTCAATTTTGTTTTCATAGATGCCAAACCTATGATGCAAGTCTACATTGCACACATGTGAGACGTCATGAGGAAGTACCACGTTCATAATCTACAAATTTTTTTTGAAATTACGGTTACTTTTTGTGAAAAAAAAACAGACTAAGTTTATTTACTTATTGACCATCTCGTATTTTTCGCTAAAGTGTAGATATTTTTTTCTATTATATTATAATATGCTTTAACCACCTCATAAAATTTCGAGCATTTCATATCAAAATTTAATTTGCACAACAATATTGCTCTTACTAGTGGAGTCAAATTAGCCAGAGATACTGAAACCTTTATACATAAAGAATTTATATAATTATTTAATAAATATTTTCATTTGTTGAAATTATTAAATTCTGTATATGTATGTAAGCATTAATCATAATTTAAATTTTAGTACTTAAGTGCATGTTTCGAAATCATTACCAAAGAATTATACAACCCTTCAACCTTCAATTTGATGTATGATAGAAAATAGAACAATTTTTGAAAAAGTTATTATTATTTTGCTAAAGCAGAACACCGTAATGTCTATTCCATGTTCAGTTCAGAAGCCACACAATATAAGTAAGTACAATATCGTCATTAGTGGTTGTACGCCTACGAGCAAAACATTTAGCATTCAGAAAAATATGACTACCACAACTAATTACCTACATTTCGGTGTATGATGGAAAGTTATAAAATAATTTGTTAAATCTCTATAAACATTTTAGTAGCGCAGCCAACCACGGAGAAAATCCCCCAGTTTATGGGTAAATGCAATGATTAATTTACTTACAATGGAGCTAAGTTATACATACAACAATTTTGATCAAAATTACAACTCTTTTTCCGTAGCGCTTCCTCGTAATATATTACAAACCTACATAGATAATCGATGCAAATTAATGTGATGTAGGAGTTGTTTGGTTTGCTATAGAACGTGAATAGGTGACTAACTAATCGAGATAATCTATATTTTGACGTATGGAATAACGTCATGCATAAACTTCTTAAAAACATCGAGCACACGCAAGAAGGATGCCTTCTTTCTGTAAGAGATTTTTTTTTTTCAAAAAGCCTGATAGGTTTCAAAAAAAAATCGCAAAGATGGGCAATTTTCAACTATTCAAGTCAAGATTGACAAGTTAATAATGCTTCAATTTGAATGGATTATGCATAAATACAATTGTTACAGTGTCCCCCAGGTTTTGAGAAAGCGGTTTTGGCATAAAATAGACCACAACACCATGTTTTGTGCAAAAATGTGTTTCCATCAGTGAAATTTGCAGGGTTTGGCAGTCCTCTGCGTGGTGGCGCTAGTTGTTCTAGAATTCCTGGCTTCGCTGCCACCATTTCTATTGGTCTACGTAAAAACTAAGTTACAACCCACTTCTAACGCTGCGAGTTTGGGACAGACGCCAAAATTGTACCCCAATATGTGCAAAGATTTATTATTTCCTTCATAATATTGCAAACCCACAACTAAAATCAAGTCACGATATTTTTCGTCCTGAATTTGCAGCTGTTTGATAGTCCGACCGACCAGGGCAACAGAATATGTTAGGAGGTATACTTACCTATACGTAGCGATCGCATGGCGCGGCGGGCTCGTAGCCTCGAGCAGAATCACGGAAATGGAATCGAGATATACTCGATTCGAACAATTTAAATGCTCTTAAATGACTGCCACTTCCGGTCACCCGGAAGTTGATATAAAATTTGTCACTTATCAAAATACACCAAGTTTTTATCATGTGTACGTATACCTAAAAGCCAAAAGTAATCACGAGTATTTTAATTTTACTACATTTTTGTTGTTTGACTTTTGCGAATCGTTTTACATTGAATATCTTGGTTATTATTCATGCTAACAGTTATATGTTTATTTGTAGAATATATAGATTACGCAAAATATGATCAACAAAATTATAATGTTTGGTACATATTTTATACAGCCCGCGTAAAATTTGCAACGAGTTTAAAAAATTGAAAAACTTTTGATATTTTGATTTCAACAAAACATCCGACGCGAACACCGTAATAAAACTTCTTTCGGTGCACAAAATAATTTTAATTATTTCGTTCATAATAAACTGACCCACTAAATGACGCGATATTTGTTTGTTTTGTTCCTGAACTATCCGGGGATCATAATATGGAAAGAGTATTCGTACTGGTTTTAGTTGACTCTTACCGCTAGCACTCCCGAGTGCCGTGAAATTGAAAGTATCAGAATAAAATACAGATATCCGCATATGCGGATATCTGTATATGTGACCATGTTTGACAAATGGGCCGATATACCTTAGAAATGGGTAAATGAATTTGTTGATTGATTCCAATATATAAACATATTATATAAACATATTATATAACATATATATATATATAAACGTATTTCATTGTATATACCTAAACAAATTATTATAAGGTTTTAGTTAATTATTTCAGGTATATAAATATGTTATATACATTCTACGAACATTTCACTTCTATTGTAGTTGCCTTGAATAGGATATAATTTACTGTAGTGTTTTAGTTGATTATTTTAGGTACACAAATATTTGATATACATATGGAGTATTAATTGTACATATTTATACCTGATTTACTTATTCACTAGTTGTTTTGATTTGCCATCTTATTTGAATTCATATGTCAGATGTATAGAAACAAAAACCTAGACAATGTTTCAATCATTTACATTTAATCTGTGCTTCTGTATATTTCGAATTGCTTTATTTCTCATTCCTAATATCTTTATCTACTGGTTCGAAAATTTAAAAATGTATCTTAAAAGTCTGCAGAAATCGGAAGTCATCCTTTATTGTCCGGTACAGCTGCACCAGTACTTTCTGAGCGAAGCGATTCGCAATACTACCGCATATCACATCGTAGGTCTGTCAATCGAGTCAATCGACAATAATATTGTCACCGCGTTGGTATTCTGCTCGCCGGATACATGAAATATATCTAGTCAGAACAGTTTTGCGGTCGACGGGTGGCCTAGAATCACTTTCGTACTACATAGTGCATACGATCTTCTCGTATTTACTGCCCTCCTGTTACGCCGCGTTCATAAAAATTCAGAACGAGCGCCATTATACTCGATAGGCGTGTCTAAACTCCCTTCCACATGATGACATATTCCCAGAGCCCACCTCCCGTAAGCTTGTTTCCCCTTACTGCTGCCCCGCCAAACATGGGCCAGGACCGTGCATGTATGCTGTTAATAGTAGGTAGCCAGGATATTTTGAAACTTTTGACAGTATTCAGAACGTCAACGGTTGCGAAACGTCAATTCACAAAGTCAATGTGTATTTCAAGTGCGGATAGCAATGTTGTTATGTTTTCGCAAATAAATGCAAGAAATATTGTAAGACGGTATGTTAACCTTTAAACATATTTGGAATATTGTGCATAATTCTTTATGATCTCTTGTAGTTAGCACTGAAGACGTGGTAATACCCGAAAATATAGTAAATATGTCCTATTAGGTCCCCTAAACATTTTGAGCCGCTGTATCTGGAATTTCGTCGAAATAGTTAAATAATAAATGAATGTAGAGGAAATTCTGAATGATTTATGACTATGACATTTTTTGGTAAAATAAATAGTTTAGCCGGATGAGCAAATTCTATTTCATCGAGATCGCTCCTACTGCATTAAAACACTATAGTATTAAAACTAGTTAGCCAGGATTTGTCAGATATTGTGATTCTAATGACAGTAGGTAGTGTCAAATGCTGATGTTTTGATATTACATTCTGTAAATCTAATCAAAATATCTGTCTAGTTCTAGTAGTTTTATTTTATTGCAGACATGGCCGATCTCGATCAAATAGAATCTCATGCAGCTAAACTATTAATATATGGTATGATAAAGTCATGTGCCTGACCCCATTAGATTTTTTACTTTATTATACGCAGTATGATGATATATATTATAGATATATGATATATATGATATATTATGATATATTATTGTAGATATATTATAGATATATATTATCTTCACCAGCAGATGTGCAGTCTTCCAAGGCAAGTCTATAAGGACAGCCTGTAGATTAAGGTAGTAATGGAAGACACACTTTTCTACAAGATTGCAGTAATACATGTTTTGTTCAACAATTTCATCTACATTGAAAGTGTGGCTAAGTTTTACTGATAATTTTAGTTCTGTTGCAAGCGAACATAAAAAGTAATAAACGCCGTCTGCAGAAAACTTGCAGAGGTCAACAATTGTCACTAGAGCGCACGGAACAGTCCAAGATTTTCCTTTTTTGGCTATTGTCAAGGCTCATAAAAAATTAAGTAATGAATAAGTAGCCAAGACATCGGAAAAGGCAATCAAACAAACCTGGCAAAGATACAACAGCCTATATGTTCAGGCATTACAGAGGCAATGCGAACATGTCCTACTGGGGCAATGGAGGCAATGGTAAACCTCTGCACATGCATGTTGAAAGAGAGGCTACTCTCGACGCCATAAGAATAATCCATTCAGAGAACGTTAAGGCAAACCAGGCCTACGGTCACTTAAGCATTGCCAACACGATATGTGGCAATGCCGTGGAAGTGCCAGATAACATGATGTCACCTGTCTATGCCTTTGCTGGGGCAGTAGAAGTGGTATAAATGACTGCTCGAATGCATCTCAGAGGCTCAGACAGCTCAGCGATTCCGCATCACTGTGGTTCACAGACGGATCAAAGACCATGAATGGTGTCGAGGTCTGCATTAGTGGACCGGATTTCTCCCTATCTAAAGCCATAGGCCATTCTCCAACCATCTTCCAGGCGGAAGTTCACGCAATTGACTTATGTGTCCAGGAATGTTTCCATAGGAACTTACAAAGGGAAAACAAACATCTACATATTCTCAGAGAGTCAGGCGACATTGAAAGCGTTGCAGTCAAAAGCCTACAAATTCAAAACTGTCTGGGACTGCAACATTTCCCTGGAAAAACTTGCAAAAGAGAACAAGGTTTCACTGATGTGAGTTCCAGGTCATTCAGGGATCGAAGGCAACGAACAAACCGACATCCTAGCCAGAGAAGGCTCGAAGACTCCCTTCTACGGACCTGAACCCTGTTGCGGTATCACAAAGAGCCACATCTGGAAGATGGTACGAACCTAGGAAGATAAATCTAAACGAGCTTAGTAGGAAGCATGACCTGGCATGAGACAAGCTAAGGCTATAATAACCTTCTCCTCCTCCAAGTCCAGACAGTATCTCCAGTTACAAAAAAAACAGACCTTTGGCTGATTACAGGCCTCCTTACAGGACATTGCCCACGGAGATATCATCTCACAAAGATTGGACTGGCAAACAACGCTGACAGTAGATTCTGCGGGGGTCCCCCGAGACAGCGGTACACCTATTGTGCGCATGTAACGCTCATAATGGAACCAGCAGAGCTGACACAATTTTTTCCTCGAACAATTACTGACTTCGTGAAAAGGTTCAACATCGAAAGACTCTAATGTATGAGGGAAATACGAAAGATCTTTTAGGTTAAAGTATATCGAAAGGAACAAATGCCATAAGACCCAACTCTACCATACCATACTCAAGTAGCCAAGTAACACCATTGGAAAATTTACGAATTTTACGAATAAGTCGCGACTGCATGGATACTCTTGAATCCCTATTAATAATTAATTATATTCCAATACATTCTGCTGAAAACATTTTTTATCATTTTGCAATCGCTTAGAGCGCATACCATTAAGAAAATTACAATTCTTAGCCTGAAATACCAAACCGTCAACCCTTTAGGAAGTGAAGCGGGTGTCTCCCACGCATGGATTTCTGATCGTTAGCGGGTAGGCAGCAGAGGGTTTGTTCGCAAAGTAAAAATTTGCCGCCCCCCGAGAGCAGGCGGCGGGCGGGTCTCCTGTTCGAACAGTGTGCCGTTTGAGTTATTATTAGACATCTATCCCTCATTTAAGCCTCCTATTTATAATGTTTCGAATGAATATGTTATGTGAATGTTCCCTGCATTCGAAGCGGCTATAAATAGCGGCATGGATTATTTTTAACGAAAGATTTTCCAACAAACCGGAAAGGTTTAAGTGATACTTTCGCGACTTGAAGCTTTAAGATCTTAGGGGGGGGGGGCGGAATTTATAGAATTTCGCTTGGGCTAATGAAGTTGTGACGAAGTAGGTTAAGAGGGAAATTCGTACAGGTACAAAATAAAAGATGGGTACCATTTAAAATTTATGCTGTGATTACAAATGCTAACAACGGGATAACGTTCTTTTTTTTCAGAAAACACAAAATGTGTTTGTAGTATTAGTAAATAAATACATAACTGCTGAATTATACAGGGTCCTGCAACTCAGCTCCCGTCTTCTGTAGGTCAGTTACTATATAAGCTAAGAGTTTGACATTTTGCAGGCTTACCCTGTACTTAAGGTACAGTTCTATTCAATAAAAAAGCGTACACGTATTCAGGGCTATTGTAAAAAGGGATAATTTATTAATCGTTTCCAAGGAAACATATTTCTGACATTTTGTATGTCAAATATGTGCAAATTGCTTATTATAATGTAATTATCCCGCCACAAACAACATCGATAACTAGAGCGCGAATCGTTACTAAGTTGGAAGAAAGGTGGCCTTTAAAGGCAGTAGCTGAAGAATTTTGATTGGCTAAGAAATGAAGTAAAAAAATAATAAAATCCTCGAAAAAATATCGACATAATTCGGTTCTCATTGAATTAAACTCGTAACTCATTTGTAGTTACAGGTTACTACAGGTTACTAAGTGACAACAATTAAAAGATAAGTTTACAATATGGCAATCTACCCAAAACTGTGCTTACTACTTGTACGCCTTTTTTTTGAATAGAACTTTACATTTAAACAAAATTATTTTTGATTATACAGGTTCTCCCAAAAATGTGCAACGCCATGGTAATATATTTTTTTAAATTACATGCTATATATTTTTTTACATATTTGGTAGCCTTTTATGGTTGCCTACGTACAACCAATATTTCATTGAAATCGGTTGAGTGACTGTAGCGCAAAAAAATAAAAACCAATAAAAGTTGATTTTGCATCGCTGGGATTAAAAATCAATAAAAATCACAAAATGCACCTCGTTAATAAAATTTTGCGACGTGCTTATTAAGTTAGGTCTAGAGTCTCAAACAAAGTGTAACAAAGTGTTATTGACCCAAATTATACAGGGTGACCAAAATCTAGTGTCAAACTTGTCAAACTTCAAAGCGTGTACTTAATTAAGTACACTCAAATCTAAAATACCTCTGTGCATTATATTTTATGAAACAAATTGTTTTTCAACGCCACGTACGATATTTATTACCTAAAATTGCCGTTGGAAACGTTGAAAAATTAGGTTTTGGCGGATAACTTTTAAAAAATTGAGAATTTTGATGGGGTTGTATTTAGAAACAATGTTTATTTTTTAATTCTGCATCGTTTGACCTAAGAAAATGTATGGGGTCCAATTTAAAATAAGAACAATAACACGCTTTAAAGTTTGACACTAACTCTTGGACGACAGGCTGTATAATTTAGATCAATGACACTTGGTTAACGAGACTACTAGATCTAACTTAATAAGCACGTAGAAATATTATTAACGAGGTGCAATTTGTGGTTTTTATTGATTTTTAAAGCCAACGATGCAAAATAAACTTTTTTGGGTTTCTATTTTTTTTTGCGCTGCAGTCACTCAACCGATTTCAATAAAATTTTGGTGGTATATACTATATAGGTAACCATAAAAGGCTTCCAAATATGTAAAAAAATATATAGCATGCAATTTAAAAAAATCGATTACCATTACGTTGCACATTTTTGGGACCCCTGTATAATCAAAAATAATTTCTTGAATTGTACATTGAAGTACAGGGTAAGCCTGCAAAATGTCAAACTCTTAGCTTAATTATTAACTGAGCTGCAGAAGGCGGGAGCTGAGTTGCAGGACCCTATATAAGCGAAAGATGTGGGCCCAGGACTAACTTTAATTAATTTTTTAATTATTAATTAAATAACAATGGTCCCTTCAGATCACAATTTTAGGTATCATCGCATCGTTCATCGCAATACTTTACGACAATGAAAAATAACATATCCTACCCTAAACTTTATACTTTTTGATTTATTGGCATTTGTATAGAAAAACAGCAGTCTAAGAAAATTGTATATCTCAATACCGGTTTTTAATTTTGCGCAGATTATGATTAAGTAAGAAGTGTTCTACTAGCGTGATTACCTATCATATTCAGGTGTACAGGATAGTCATAATCTGTAACAAAACATAGCAAACAGTTTTTCCTAATGGAACACCAATTTTTATGAATTATACGCATCGTTCTGCACAGAAAAGTACTAGCACACACTACTGCTAAAATAAAATGTCACAGAAATAACTTGTCTTCTTCGTGAAAACTTACACATAAAATTACCGTTATTACTATTTCTTGTAAAACAATATTAAGTATTAGACAAATACCTTAATAACTTGTTTAGCACAGTTTTGCATAGCCTAGTACAGGGTATAAGTAAAATTTTATTTCAAATTAGAATATTAATTTGCAGATGTGATAAAATGTTTTATTTAAATCAGTAATTTACGTAAATACTTAACTGGTTTAATGGTTAATGTAGGTGTAGAAGATTGATAGAAAAAACGATTTTTTATGAAGAAGACTAGTTATCGCTGCAATTGTTTATTTTAGCACTGTACATTTTTTTTGCGCAGAACGATGTTTAGAATTCAAAAAAATAATGGGGTGTTCCATTTAAAAAAAATAAGTTTTTTAGGAACAACTGTTTGCTATATTTTGTTGCAGATTATGGCCACCGTGTACACAATTCGGATATGGTAGAGGTAATCGCGCTAATAGAACGCTTCTTACTTAAACATAATCTTAAGCGTGCACAATAAAACTAAAAACAGGCATTGAGATATATAATTTTTCTTAGACTGCTGTTATTCCATAAAAGTGCCGATAAATCATTTGTTGTTCCGTTTTAAAAAATCTGATGTGGCCAGGCACATGACTTTATCATACAATATATAAAATTAATAGTTTAGCTGCATGAGAATCTATTTGACTGAGATAAATCGTGTCTGCATTAAAATTAAACTAGTTAGCCAGGATTTGACAGATATTTTGATAGTCAATAGTATCAATCGAAGGTATTGTCAAAGCATCAGCATTTGACACTACCTACTGTCATCAGAATATTAGTTGTTTATCTCACTAGTGCCGAAAGTACGGAATAGCACAACGAGCGGTGATGCGGCGCGTCACCGATGGCGGAGGTTCGTCGTCGCATGTGAGCGAGTCGCGCTATGTAGTTTTCGGCAGGAGTGACATCAACGTTTTTGTGTTGCTTTTTGAGAAATACGTATTTAAAAAAAATCAAAAATGGTTATATTTCGGTATAGAAAATGTTAGGTTGATACCACTTCTACGAAATGTCAAGTTTAAAAAGCTAATTCAAATTCTGACAGATTTATATTCGTTCATGACACTGTAGATGACGTTCCATGCGGTTCTCCGAGTGTGACAACGTGGTGACAGCCATAGACATTTCCGTGGTGACAGCACAAAAAAAATATTTGTCAAAATCCTGGCTACTATGCAGTTTCATATCAATGCAGATGCGACCGATCTCGATCAAATAGAATTTGCTCTTGCAGCTAAACTATTAATTTTACCAAAAAATGTCATAGGCATAAATTATTCAAAATTTCCTCTGCTTTAATTTATTATTTAACTATTTTGAAGAAATTACAGAAATGGCGGCTCATCTGCGAAATCCTTGAAAAAGGTTGAAAAGGTTGAAAAAGGTTAGGCCGTCTGCACATGGGGCAACCGAAAAGAAACTGTAGTAGCGTGGATACCAGGAGACTGGGCAACTGAGCTACTAAAGTTGCCCCTTGTCCACACACGGTAAGTCGCGATCCATATAAGTTGCTCATCTCTCGCCTCAAATCAGTACATTCTTTGGTGTGATCATAAGAAGAAAATAATAAATAATAAACAAATAAATAATAAATAAATAATTAATAAATAATTAGTAAATAATTAATAAATAATTAGTAAATAATTAATAAATAATTAATAAATAATTAATAAATAATTAATAAATAATTAATAAATAATTAATAAATAATTAGTAAATAATTAATAAATAATTAGTAAATAATTAATAAATAATTAGTAAATAATTAATAAATAATTAATAAATAATTAATAAATAATTAATAAATAATTAATAAATAATTAATAAATAATTAATAAATAATTAATAAATAATTAATAAATAATTAATAAATAAATAAGTAATAATAGTATATTATTTGACGAGCACATAATTACCGTTATAAATCGCGAGCGTGAAGTTTACACGCGAGCCGCAGGCGAGCGTACAATCATGCGAGCGATGTATATTCTTTATGTGCGAGTCAAATACGACGTTTTATCTATGACTCATAAATTCCATTTTATACAAAATATTTTAAATGTATTGGTCAATGATGGCGAGGCGAACTGTCAAAAAACTGTCATCCACGTAGGTTTTGACAGACTTTGACACTAGCGTTGTATAATGATGACAGTTCGTTCAAATAATGAGGCCATTATTTGAACGAACTGTCGTTATTATACAACGCAAGTGTCATTATAATCATTGGTGCGTATAATGATGCGAATTATATAGTCATAGATACGTATGCAATGAACTTATTATATGTGACTTGTAGATAAATAAATAAAAATAAATCATAAATAAATAATAAATTTGAAATAAATAAATTATAAATACATAATAAATAAATAAATATGCCGTCAATATAGCGCGTCACGAAGAGACTGGGCAACGCGCGACCCAACATGTCGGGTCTCTGATACTCGGATCGCGTCGGTCTCCCAGTCGCCGGTACTCGCGTTGCGCCGTGTGTGTTGAGTCATTAAAATATATATGCACGTACCCTAGTCGCGCAATCTCCTGGTATCCACGCTACTACAGTTTCTTTTAGGTTGCCCCATGTGCAGACGGCCTTAGAATAAACTACCAGTTCCTTTGGACCCTTTTGAACCAAAAGCTTTTCAGCTCTAAGTTTAGTCATAAAACTTCTAAATATGAACTTTCGTCCCGATACCTTTAGTAGTTTCTCCGGAATCGTCGTCACAAAAATCGAGTACACACATACGCACACACACACACACACACACACACAGACACACACACAGACATTTTTTTGTACCTTGGTCAAAAATGTTCAGGGGACCCAAAAAGACCTATTTCCGCTAAAATCTCAATTTTTTTTTTCGGCATGATTACAATACTTTATCTTACTGCGTATGATAAAGTAAAAATCTGATGTTACCAGGCACATGACTTTATCATACTATATATAAAATTAATCGTTTAGCTGCATGAGATTCTATTTGATCGAGATCGGCTATGTTTGCATTAAAATAAAATTAGTAGAAATAGACAGATATGTCGATTAAACCTGCGTTCGGAAATTGTACTCCTTTGACACCGGGTACACCGTCCAAATGACATGTACGTGTTATTGGGTGTACAATAACGTGTAAAGGTGTACAATATCCGAACACAGCTTATATTGACAGTAGGTATTGTCAAAACATTAGCGTTTGACACTACCTCTCATTAGAATGAAAATAACTGACATATCCTGGCTACTAGTTTTAATGCAGTACGACCGATCTCGATGAAATAGAATTTGCTCATGCAGCTAAACTATTGATTGTACAAAAAAATGGAAGAAATGGCGGCTTATTTGCAAAATCTTTCAAAAATGCTAAGACTAAATCTCCAGTTTCTTTGGACCCTTTTCAACAGAAACCTTTTCAGCTTAAAGTTAGGTCATGAAACTTCTAAATATGAAGTTTCGTCACGACACCTTTAGTAGTTTCTCCGGAATCGTCGCTACAAAAAAACACACACAGAAATTTTTTTGTACCTTGGTCAAAAATGTCCAGGGGACCCAAAAAGATCTATTTCCGCCTAAATCTCAATTTTTTCTTTCGGCACGATTACAATACTTTATCATACTGCATATGATAAAGCAAAAACATAAATTTGGGTTGGTACTACCTTATGGAACATCCTGTATACACGCTAACAACTTTAAAATGTGCGCCTCGGCGTTCTCTTTACATGAGTGACATCCGAGATCGCACTGCTGAGGCACCCTGTATACAATCCCATTAAAATAAATTGTAAGAAACCAATCTTGTACATTAATTATTTAAATAATAATGTAGTGTAATCGGGCTTATTGCCATCTGGATGTGTGAATTGTCACTACGATTTTTTGCTGCATTTACAGTTTAGTTAGGCTCTGTCTGTTGTGGTCCTCGTTTGTTTTTGTTTCATTACGTGAATTCGAATGATTTGGAAATAAACATTTACAATGAACGGTTGAGTTTGTCTAAACATCACCGTCGATTTTACAGTTGGTATTATCATGTAGTATGTTACCAATTTCTCAAAAACACATTTTTTCGTTTGCTACCGACCCTTAAAAAGAACCGAAAATTTGTGATTCTGATATCAATTTTATTACAAGCAGATTATTTGCTTTATATTATGCAGTGCCGCTAAACAAAGATAAGCTTCAGGCGTAACTGATTGATATTCTTTATTCAATCTGATATGCAATATAGATGAAAATGTGTAGCTTATTGTGGTTTTAATAGCTCTATAGTAAGACAGCTCTCACGACCTTCTCTTCCTATCTTCTTTAAGATAAATGTTTACACAACTTTTTTATACAATACCCTGTGTACATTAGGGTGGTTCAAATTGTCTATTTTTATTTAGAAAGCAAAAATCCCCCAAAATCGTTTCCAAATACCAAAAAGTGGACAAGTATATTTTTTTTCGAAATTTTGGTTCTTAATGGTGCCTGTCGAGGCCTCAAATGTACATAAGAAAAAGCATGGGAAAAAGTCATTTTTTTGGCATTTTTCGTATAATTATTCGGGGTTTGAAAAGAAAATCCGTCTGAATTCTGTTTTCTGAGTTCGAAATGGAAGTTTATCATCTTAGAGTAACATTTTTCATTAAAAATTTCTTCTAAATTCCATATGTATAATAGCTCAAATTCTTCATTGGAAAGTCCTCTACAAGTCCTCTAACTTTCATCTTAAGTTTTCCCAAACTTTTTCTCATGCATTTTCTTATGTAAATTTGATATATCGATAGGCACTATTAAAAATCAAAGTTTCGATGAAAAAACATACGTGTCCACTTTTTTTGGATTTGGAAACGATTCGTGGGAATCGTTGCATTATATCAACGAATAATTTTTTGCAATGCATTTTTGAACCACCCTAGTGTACATATACTGCTACATAAAATATCACTCACGATATCAGGGGATATATTGGAATGTGGATCGGTTGGAATGCTCCAGCTCGCTATTTAGGTCATTTAATGGTCACTGCGCGTTGTTTCGTAAAGCAAATCTGATCGCTTAATCTACCATGCGAAAACAAGGCTCTAAATTGGCAACGTAGAAGTGGTTTAAATCAGGAAAATTACTTGAGCAGATCAATAAAAGTTCTATTCTAGGGCAAAACTATGAAAGCTGTGCTTTAACTAGTAAGTTGGGGCTACCTGTTTTGCATATTAAGCTCCGAGTAGCGTTGTATTATGATACGCCGTAACAATGATTTGTTTGGTTTATGTTCATTGTTCTCATTAATAACTGAATAGTCGGATAACAGATGCGTCCAGGAAAATTCCGCATCATAAGGGAAATTACTTTATTGTTACTATCACAGAAAACTGTATTCTTCGTAACAGTTGGCGTTAACAATTGTTTAAATTCAGTTCAGAATATATTAATTTGACATATGAGTAGTTCAAATTGTCTATTTTTATTTAGAAAGCAAAAATCCGAATACCAAAAAGTGGACACGTATTTTTTTCTCGAAATTTTGATTCTTAATGGTGCCTGTCGATGCCCCAAATGTACATAAGAGAAAGCATGGGAAAAAAGTCATTTTATGCATTTTTCGTATAATTGTTCGGGGTTTGAAAAGAAAATCCGTCTGAATTCTGTTTTCTGAGTTCGAAATGGGAGTTTATTATCTTAAAGTAACACTTTTCATTAAAAATTTCTTCTAAATTCCATATGTATAATAGCTCATATTCGTCATTGGGAAGTCCTCTACAAGTCCTATAACTTTCATCTTAAGTTTTCCCAAACTTTCTCTCATGCATTTTCTTATGTAAATTTGATATATCGATAGGCACTATTAAAGAACAAAATTTCGATGAAAAAACATACGTGTCCACTTTTTTTAGATTTGGAAACGATTCGGGGGGATCGTTGCATTATATCAACGAATAATTTTTTGCAATGCATTTTTGAACCACCCTAGTGTACATATACTGCTACATAAAATATCACTCACGATATCAGGGGATATATTGGAATGTGGATCGGTTGGAATGCTCCAGCTCGCTATTTAGGTTATTTAATGGTCGCTGCGCGTTGTTTCGTAAAGCAAATCTGATCGCTTAATCTACCATGCGAAAACAAGGCTCTAAATTGGCAACGTAGAAGTGGTTTAAATCAGGAAAATTACTTGAGCAGATCAATAAAAGTTCTATTCTAGGGCAAAACTATGAAAGCTGTGCTTTAACTAGTAAGTTGGGGCGACCTGTTTTGCATATTAAGCTCCGAGTAGCGTTGTATTATGACACGCCGTAACAATGATTTGTTTGGTTTATGTTCATTGTTCTCATTAATAACTGAATAGTCGGATAACAGATGCGTCCAGGAAAATTCCGCATCATAAGGGAAATTACTTTATTGTTACTATCACAGAAAACTGTATTCTTCGTAACAGTTGGCGTTAACAATTGTTTAAATTCAGTTCAGAATATATTAATTTGACATATGAGTAAACAATATTCATTTTCAATATTTGCAAAAAACTTTGAAATCTCAATCTCAAATAGATTAATAATACTAATTTATAATATATTTACTTATTTAAATTCTAGGGTAATTATTTTAAAAAACGAACATTACACCCTCGCATAAGATATAACTTTACCCAGGGATGTTAAATCACCGTGTTTTTTTTTTCGAAAATTACCGTTGAAATTGAAATTATTAATTTCAAATATTAAATTACCACGTAAATAAAAATTAAAAATGGTAGATTGCGTTGGCGATGTTAAATTGTGATGTTAAATTTCCGTAATTAATATATTCAGTAAATTACCGCTAAAATTAAAATTATGACATACTTTCAAATTTAAATTACCACGTAATTAAAATTGCAATTGGTAAATTATATTTTATTAAATTACCACGTAATTCAAACTGATAATTTACCGATGACAGTAGGTTATGTAAAAAAATTGGGTACAGCCTGTATTGTAGATAACCGCCAATTAATCAATGGCTGATGCATTTCTTGATTTAATAGTAGTAATTCATTATTAAAATGAAACCATGGTCTACAATAAAAATACTTTTTATACCAGCAATTTATAAAATGAACAATCTGACAGCATATTTATAGTATAAAATACTGTGATTTATTACCGACTCAAAAAAAACTAACGCCCGGTTTCACAAACAATAATAGGAATCACCAGAACATTTCTTTAAGTCATGAATTGATAGTTGGTAGATGGCTTCTGATTTAATATGTGCATTATTGGCTCCGGCCTAACTACGTCCCAGGCAAAGCACAAATAACAGTGCATTTGCCGACTGCTTAAGAGTGGTGGGGTAGGTATAGTCAGGAAAGTACTGATGGAAGGTTTTTGAAATTAAATAATAAATTCCGGAAAATTTACAACTGTAGTTAAAATTTTCGTTAAATTACTGGTAATTACTGGTAAA